>JBAMJV010001924.1:0-156928 GCA_037951105.1 Echinarachnius parma
AAACAAACTAAACACACACACACACACACACACACAAAAAAAAAACACATACACACACACGCGCACGCACACACGCACTAACATGTATTGCTTTGGCACGCAAGCAGGATCAATCATTCAGATTTAGTGGAAGCATGTGGTGTCCGTGACATTGTTTTCATGTCTCTCTGTCGGGTTCAACGACCTCTAGCTCCTAGTCCTAGATCTCTTTCCTTGTCGCTTCGAAATTCCAGACTTGAGATCGGCTTCTAGTACAGTAGTATCAGCTTAACTTACATCTAAAGACTTTGACCAAACATTTCTTATGTTTTTGAAAGAAATTGTAACCTCTTAAAAGGATCTAGTAGCAATTGACATGTGCAAAACTTGATGAATGGTTGATGCAGTGTATATTGTTGTTATCTGATAATTATGTCCACTGGGTATTTTGTGAAAATTACAAGTAAAATGGACGTTAAATGGCCGAGTAATAAGCAAAAATGCAGAGTGGTATTCACTAACTCATTGCACTGACTTTGTACACGGTTATACTATAATTTAACATCTGAACATTTTAATTGTAAATATCTTTTTAACGAAAGGGACATTCGAAAACTGAAACATGTCCCATGCTTCTATTGTTAATGCGAATACAACAAGGTATGAGCGAACCGCTAGAATACCAATTGGATTTTGAGGATTTGGACAATGTTACTAGATCCCTTTAATCACTACCTCTTCTTTTCTCAGCATAGTCTACATTGCAATTATAGTGTTCCGGGAGCCATCCACAATAAAACGGTATAGTGACGATTGTGAACTGATCTATACCCATGCAGGCCTTGGCAAAATCTCGTATCATAAAGAGAATCCATGATAAATTCAAAATTAAAACAAATTTTACAAAACGATTTTTTGTTTCACGATGAAAAATGACGACGCAAATAATATATCTATAGCTGTTGAGTGGAATCAAAACGGATTTTCTGCTAATACGTTGATCTTTTGGTATCGACTCAATAACCCTCGGTTGGTCGATGACATTTCGATATCTAAACCGAATTCATCCCAAAACCGGGACGGGCACAGTGATCGATCAATACGAGGCGGATGACAGAAGGCGGGGGGGGGGGGGGGGGGGGGGGGGCAGAGGGCTATTCATCCCACTATAGTTTTGGAAACACCAGTATGCAGAAAATCACCTCGTATTCGTGCAAAGTCAGGTGATTTCCGGCGAAATTAGCTTCATTCAGGGCTAAATAACTAATGCCCCCAGATCCCCTGAAAAAAAAAAATCGCCTCATAATTATTCGGGCATAATCAGCTAATATATTTTCAGGCCAAATCAGCTAAATCGGCGGGCAAATTAGCCCAT
This sequence comes from Echinarachnius parma, assembly GCA_037951105.1. Taxonomy (NCBI): domain Eukaryota; kingdom Metazoa; phylum Echinodermata; class Echinoidea; order Clypeasteroida; family Echinarachniidae; genus Echinarachnius; species Echinarachnius parma. Next base: position 1,355 of record JBAMJV010001924.1, read on the forward strand.
TATTTCTGAAAACAGAAAATATGCTACTTAGTATTCAGACAAACGACCTCTTCAGATCCCCTGGAAATTAAACTTGCCCGAATACACCGCACGTGATCGAGCTACAAACTCTTGTTTACCGTCCGACCGTCATTCCCGTTTCCAGTCTGCCGTGGCTCAAGGTCCTAGAGAAGTTTGGCTAGTTAGACGTCACAGCAAAAAATAGTCAGTGGTGTATCCCGAGTCAACTCAGGTGAAGTAGGAGCACAAAAAAGGTGGGGGGGGGGGGGGGTAAGGGGGGGGGGGGGGTCCAGTGAGATGGGTAGTCGGTGATATACGTTGTTTCTTGTTTATGTTTGGTTCACAGTGGGGGCAACATAATTATATCGGTTTATGAGGTGGGCGGGGGTCCAGGGGGCTGCCGCCCCTAAAAGACATTAGGAAAAATCAATATTCGAGCAAATATAATATCACGGTCGGGCAAAATCACCTTCTTTGTGTGGAGGGGTGGCGGCAAACTCATAGCATTTGGGGGCAACCATGAGGTGGAGAAGGAAAATAATGATATATCCTTCAGCCCCCAAATTTATCAGCCCCCCGTGATAAAAAAAACGCCCGTACGCCCAAAGCATGGGGTGAGGGTAGGAAGTAGGAATAGGGGCAGTGAAGGGGCAATAATGTCAATAGGCGAGCGTTGCCCCTCACCCCCTCCGCCACCCCCACCTTAAGCTAAACGCTATATATACTACTGCAAACCAAGTTCATGACTTGTCTGGCGGCCTTCGAGTTTAACCTGTGGCTCGTGAGATATTCTTTCCAATACGGTAGGCATATATTTTCAACACATGGTACGCTAGGTTTCAGAACTTCACGATATGTAGTCAATGCGTTAACATACTCCTTCATATTAAATTCGGTATCACACCGATTTCTCGAACAAAATAAGCTCTACGATAGCTAAAATAATTTGATATTTTAATTTGCGTAGTAGCATGTACATTTTTGTCTCAACACCCTACATTTTTAAATGGAGATATAGCTTTTTTCATAAAATTATTGTTGAAATTTGTTCAGAATATTTCCGGAATGACACCATTCAAATAGACGCTTAAAAAAGGGTCACTTTTTCTAAGCCTATAAGTTTGATTTCTTTATATTTATCTCAGTATTGGAAAATCAATGAAACCATGGTAACGTAACGTAAACGTTTAATTAGTAAAATGGTGGATTTTTACATTAACGCTTTTAGCGCCTCAAGTATTAGATTCTTTAAAGAGCGCTTTAGAACTTAGAATGTATCTATTATCATAATTAACCAGCTGATGTCATATCGTACTATCCATAGATGACATTGGTATCGCAAATATCACTGACATTGGAAATGAATATTGATTGATTGATTCCAGTTGCTGCACCAAGGGTAAACATCAATCAAAAGGGATCTGCTTGAACAGGTGGAATGATCCCAGCATCTCAATGAAAATGCGCGGGAGATCTTCTACGTGCACGCAAATCCGGCCGTGTTAAACAAAGGTCGATGGAATTCACGCAACGCGTTCTCAGATGCAGTAAGACTTTATAAAAACGTATTTTATGTAACAAAGCGCACACAAAAGCATCAATATAATTCGGATTCGGAAATTTTTTATTTTATTATAAAGTAGAAATGTTAAGACCCTCAATTTGTTGATAGTACCACAACATTCAGCACATTGATTGATTGATTGATTGATTGAATTTGAATCAAATGATCGATTGATTGATTGCTTGATTGATTGATTGATTGATTGATTGATTGATTGATTGATTGATTGATTGATTGATTGATTGATTGATTGATTGATTGATTGATTGGTTGATTGGTTGATTGGTTGATTGATTGATTGATTGATTGATTGATTGATTGATTGATTTAATTCGAATCGAATGATTGATTGATTGCTTGATTGATTTATTTGTTGGTTCATTGATAAAATGATTCATTCATTCTCTAATTCGTGCATTTATTCTTTAAAATTCCTTATTCTGCCTTTTCCTCCGTTTCTCCGTAATCACACCGCTAATGAATGATCACACAATCCCAGGTCCCTATAGATGCCCTAATTGCACTGTGTATAAGCATAGTTTTATCAAGCAAGAAAATAATTATGTCAGAGGCGTGAAATTCAGGCTAGATGTTGCATTCGGGAAATTCCCTACTTCATGTTACGTAATAATCGTGACATCCCAGGTCCCTATAGATGCCCTAATTGCACTGTGTATAAGCATAGTTTTCGCAAGCAAGAAAATAATTATGTCAGAGGCGTGAAATTCAGGCTAGATGTTGCATTCGGGAAATTCCCTACTTCATGTTACGTAATAATCCTGACATATGTTCAGCCATGCAGGCTAAGCATACTGGGAACTTTACAACATTATAGCCTTGGAGACGTGCAGATAACAAGCCTGCGTAGACATGGTAAATACGTAAGGGGGAGAGAAAGGGGTTGAAAATGTCCTAGATCCGGGGGGCCACTTTTGATAAAAATCACAATTGATATCAACCTCTTGATTTTCAAACACATTTCGGCACACATTTGGTAGGGCAGTCAGGGAGACAGAGATTCGGGTGGTGTGTATGTTGTGTGTGTGTGTGTGTGTGTGTGTGTGTGTGTGTGTGTGTGTGTGTGTGTGTGTGTGTGTGTGTGTGTGTGTGTGTGTGTGTGTGTGTGTGTGTGTGTGTGTGTGTGTGTGTGTGTGTGTGTGTGTGTGTGTGTGTGTGTGTGTGTGTGTGTGTGTGTGTGTGTGTGTGTGTGTGTGTGTGTGTGTGTGTGTGTGTGTGTGTGTGTGTGTGTGTGTGTGTGTGTGTGTGTGTGTGTGTGTGTGTGTGTGTGTGTGTGTGTGTGTGTGTGTGTGTGTGTGTGCGTGTGTGTGTTGGCGGGGGGGGGGGGGGGGTTGCCCCTTAGAATATACGCCACTGTGAGATTACGGCTTAATAAGTTCTCTAGCCAGGTGCCGTAACAATTTTATCTCTCGTGTCCTTCATCAATTGAATTCAAAGGATTCACGAAGGTCGAATGACACAGATAAACAATATTTTAAACATGTTCAATACAAAAAAAAGCATGAAAACAAGATTACGTGGGGATGTAGGGTCATTAAAGGGACTTCATAACAATGTCCAAATCCTCAAAATCAAATTCTAGCGGTTCCCTCAAACCTTGTTGTATTCGTATTAACAATAAAAGAATGGGACAGGTTTCGGTTTTTCAAATTTCCCTTTCGTTAAAAAGATATTTACGATTGAAGTGTTCAGATGTTAAATTATCCACTGGATCGTCAACACCGTGCACAAATTGAGTGCAATGAGTTAGTGAATATCACTTTGAATTTGTGCTCATTACTCGGCCATATTATAACGTCCATTTAACTTGAAATTTTCACACAACACCCAGTGGATATATCAGATAACAACAATATACATTGTATTAACCAATCATCACCTTTTGCACATGTCATCAAAGTTACTAGATCCCTTTAAAGGTGGTTCGGATGCGTAAATCGGATGCGCGACGTCACGGTGCGATTCAAGACAAACTGACTCAGAGTTGGATAGGCGAAAGTGTATATTTGGTGTTGTCGTGATATAATTCACACTCAGTTTCACATTATTAATGAATACCTTTAAAAAAGTTGGTTGCACACAAAATAAACAATATATATATATGATTGAAATACTGATTACTTGCCTGAAATATGAATATAATATAATAATCGATATGTAAAACTTTCTAAACTATTCCCCAAAAGAGTGACAGGAGGAGTTTCATGAGGGGAAACATTTAACTATAAAGGGGTACATGTAGTTCAGTTCTGGTATAGAGGGCGCTGCACAAAATATTTGTTTGTTTGTGAGATAATGAAAAACTGAGTGTAAAATTTGCAAGGGCATACAATTTCAATGAAATAATAAACTTTATTGATCGAAATCGGTTCAGAAACGGCTGAAATATAAATAAATATATCCGATCGTAATAAATCTGGGGCCCAGATAATATTCGATGATTTTTTTCTTCTAAATCTAACAAATGCTTACACTTTTTCAAAAATGTTCAAAAGAGGTTTTAAAATAGTTGTTGATGATCTTTCTATATTTAATCATCATTTCAACAAAACATCACATCCATAATTTTGTATGAAAAATGGTTAAAACCAATGCTTTTTTTAGAGAGCGCCCTCTTTTGTGTTAATGGCTCTTTAAAAAAATGACGGGCTTTTTACTTAGTCGTTTGTAATTTTCTATACCTTTCAAGCTTGGTGGAGTTATAACTATTAGTTTGTAATGTTATTGTGCAGGTTCTGGTTACTAAAGCTCAGCCTTACCAAAACTGTACTACCCCATTAAAATAACTTTAAAAAAAGGGTGTGCCCGTGTCCTAAGTGTTCTGTTATCACGCAAATGGACGATCCTTCACCTCCCATTTAAAAGATCCTGTCCTTGCCTCATCAAAAGGTTCCTTTATTCGTGAAACCACTCAAGATATAAATAAACACTAACAATTGAAAGGCAGAAGATTTGAATAAGTCTTTTCGTTTTCGGAAGCAAATCCACGATGGAGATGAGTCGGGTTCAGCGGATCCCTCTTTCCGATCCAAAGCACCCCTTACGTAATTTGTATCCAGTAATTCAGTGCGCTCGTGATTACGTAACTATGTTTGAGTTTTTTCATCATTCTGATTGTGACCCAAAACTGAACTCCTTGGACACGGCGCCGTGCCTGACCTTGAAGGGATAAAAGTTTTGTAATGTGTACGTGATCTAAGATGGGCTTAATTTTAGCCTCTTTTCAAGACACTCGTCATCGTCATCAACTTTATAATAACACACACTTAAAGGAATCTAGTAAAATTGTCAAAATCCACACAACTTGTAGAACAATAACGGTTCTCAAATACCTCGCTGTATTCGTATAACCAATAAAGAAGTATGGAACAGGTTTCTGTTGTTTGAATTTATATTTCGTTATAAAGATATTTATGATTGGGTTGGTTGGAATTCGAAAAATCTCCCATGTAGAATTTCAACCCTGTACAAAGTTAGCGCAATGAGTTAGCAAATATCAGTTTGCATTTTGCCCATTACTAGGTCATATTGTTATTATGACATTCATTTACGGTAAATGGTAATTTCCAAACATCACTCATTAGACACAAGATCACAGAAATACACATTCAATCAACCCTTCGTCATTTTTTGCACATGTGAACAAAGTTACTTGATCCTTTTAAAGGTTGTTCGAATTCGTAAATCTGACGTGTAATGCCCGGCGCAGACAGAGCCGACTCGACCCGATCCGACTGGTTTTCAGCCTGATTAACTCAGTATGCGCTGCCTCAGGACTCGGGTTTTGCCAGTCAAGTGCCAGTCGGAGGTCATTCGAGGCCGATTCAACATGTTGGATTGGCTCCGACTGAGCGAAACTGACTCTAGCTTGACTGAAAACCAATCGGATCGGGTCGAGTCGGCTCTGTCTGCGCCGGGCTTAATACCATCTCGCGAACACCTTGCACACAATGCGAAATACACACTGGTTCAGTTGTATGCATATATACGTTTGCCATCAACTGATATGGTGCGCGTATACCAGCCTAGTTGAAACGGTAGTATGGATGTTCGAACTGAGGTACAACGATAAACTTTAAAGGGATCTAGTAACTTTGTTGACCGTCATGTTGTGCAAAAAGCGATGAGGACAATGTATATTGTTGGTATCTGATATGTCCACTGGGTGTTGTGTGAACATTTCAAGTTAAATGGACTTTATATATGGCCGAGTAATGAGCAAAAATGCAAAGTGACATTTACTAACTCATTGCACTCACTTTGTACACGGTTCTGACGATCCATTGGATAATTTGACATCTGAACACTTCAATCGTAAATATCTTTTTAACGAAAGGGAAATTTGAAAAACCGAAACCTGTCCCATGCTTTTATTGTTAATAAGAATACAACAAGGTATGAGGGAACCGCTATAATTTCAATTGGATTTTGAGGATTTAGACAATGTTACTAAGTCCCTTTAAAATGATTATTAATATCAGAAAATTACACTCTAGTTTCGACCGAAGGCAACACAAGCCCATAATTGGTGAGGCATTGATCAAAGTTGCTATTAGATACCATCGACCCTGCTGTAAAGACTGTTCTCGCCAGCGTAATGACAGAGTTTAAGCCGTGCTGGCCTTGTCCGAAGACTAGCTGAAATGTACCTCGAATCCCAGGGTCTCGTTAAATGTATTCTTGTTTCCAGGCGCTAGTTAAGATGACATACGGGTGTTAACAAACATTAATAACATAAATACTCACAAATTAGGCCAAGCTTTATACTCGGTTGGAGTGTAAACATACGGTCGTTTGTTAAGAAGAATTATTAATTGATTTGCCATTTGCCTTACAGCGCAACATATCTCCATTTTATTGAATCGACGAGAACAAAAATATGAAGGTATTAAATATAAACGTATATCTTAAAAAGACCAATCAATCTCATATACTAGTTCACGAAAGTAAAAAATAAATACACTTTAATATGCAGTTATCCTGAAATGACTAGTCCATCCGACTAATATTTAATTGTTTAGCTAGACAACGAAGTTATACATGCAGGTTTCCAAGATGTATCTTTCTATTGGCTAAAAGTTGATTTTCAACTCATCTCCCGTCTGGTCGTAACTTTTAATATTAATAATATCGTCCCCTGGAAGTCAACACCGACCATCATGTATGGAAGTCCTTAATAATTACGAACCACTGTCACTATCATTATAACATAATGTGTTGTATAATCTTAGTGATAGACATTTGTTTCAAGGAATTAAAATTAGTATGACGCACAACATAATTAATCACACTGCTAACTTGTATTTGGCGTATAAACGTCCTAACCCTTTACTTAATAGTGGTTGACGCATTTCGTGACCGGAAATAAGTATAGCGTCCCCATAATAATATTATGACGGACGTTGACTACTATTCTTCACCAATACTGTATTGACCTCATTTCTAGGTCCCTTACTAGAATAAATTTCATGGCAATGATAATTTAGCCATACTTAACAAATATGAGAAACCTCGTTTCGATTAAAAAGATAAAAAGAGTCATTGATTTGTTTGTTTCATCGCCTTCAATTGAAATTAGTGTTACAAGGAAAAACCATGGAAATATTAAACTTGCTAAGGACATTTCATCTCTGATTTTTAATTAAAACAGGATTCTGCCATGATCCATCTTAACCCGCGTTGGTCTAACCCGGCTATTTAATTTAAAAAATGATTTGCTGTTTTAATTTATATAATTATGTGAAAATGTGCGTAAACATGAGTCCAGTCGCGCGGCATGTTGTGTATGTGTGTGCTTGTGTGTGTGTGTGTGTGTGTGTGTGTGTGTGGTGTGCGTGTGTGTTCGTGGGTGTGCGTGTGTGCGTGTGTGCGTGTGTGCGTGTGTGCGTGCGTGCGTGCGTGCGTGCGTGCGTGTGTGGTGTGTGTGTGTGTGTGTGTGTGTGTGGCGTGCGTCTGCGTAATGTGAGCTTGTTTGTTTGTTTGTTTGTTTGTTTGTTTGTTTGTTTGTTTGTTTGTTTTGTTTGTTTGTTTGTATGTATGGTTTGTTTGGTTTGTGTGTTTTGTTTGTATGTGTGGCATGGAAGGGGCACTGACAAGAAGTCGTCTGTTGTCTAATGCGGTAATGACTTTTCATAAATTGGCATTGGACCAACAAAACAATAAAACAGAAGACAAAAACCATGCGTAAAATTCAATGAAATCAAATCAAAACAAAATTGAATCACGACTGCAATGCGCAAGTGAGACTGTCATATTATGAGGTGAATCGAATATGAAGTGCACGCTTGTCATTAATACTCATCAATATTGGTCTCGTATATTATATTAATCACACTATACGGTACGTGAGGGAATAATTGACTCAGAAATAATATTTATATTATTTCATTCGACCTCTCTCTATAAGAGAGATGGAGGTCGGATGAAAGAAGAATGGACCTCAGATGACATTTTGGTTTTCTACACCATACGAGATGAGATAGCCCTGTATACATCAGCAACGCGTCATCAGTGTTGGTGAAGCCAGGAATTGATAAAAGGGGGGAGGGGGGGGGGGGTGTACTTGATTCGAAAAAGGGGCCAAGTGTATCACATGGGGTGTCGAAATCAATCATCATGTGCCATAGACTACATAAGTTTTATTCTTCCTTCATGTGGGTCCCAAAACCGTGGTGGAATGTGTATGTTGTTGTGTGTGTGTGGGGGGGGGGGGGGGGGGGGGGGGTACACTGTACCCGTTACCCTCTTTACTGCTGGTTACACCACTTCAGTCATTACTCGACTGCGTGAATCATTAAACCCTTTCGTTGAAATGCAATATTGATTGACTGCGCTAATTAAATCTCATTTCTCTGATTAACTAATTTAATAAAAAAAACTGGGATGACTGTCTATATACTCTATAGTGATGTGATACACGCATCTGGAACCGACCTCGTGGATTTCATTGTTTACACAATTTATCATTGTCTGTGTTTTCTTGAACCTCTTAGGAAGCAACGACTTGTCGATGCATGGTATTTATGTTATTTCTTTAACTTCACCGAATTAAAGAGCGTATATAATTAAGTATTTATAATTCATATAAATTTGATAGATTTTCCCTCTAATTATCTTATTTGGTTTATGGAATCGAAGAGTATTATAATATACCTATTATACATTTTGGAGCTTACGTGACTATAGAAACAATATTGTAGTCACATGTATTATTATTGTAAAGTGATATCTTAATATATCGATGTCAATGTAACAGCAATATTGTTTAAAATTTTTATTATTTAAGATTATATTTATTTTTACTACCGATGATCCGTAACTGTTGCTGCACTGTTGGTGTTTGATTGAAATCTAAAAATGTGGTCTTAAAAATGTAACCCTTTGATGATAATGTGAGCTATTTAATCTTGCTGCATCAACGTACGATCTCCAATAGCTTACACATTTTACAAAACAAATGCAAGGATGTAAGAGTTTAGTAAACAATGACTATCTATGACAACAACAGCAACAACAGCAACAACAACGTGTTGGAAATCTGCACTATAGCCTAGCCAGCCTTGTGATGATGATAATATATTATATAAGGCGATATAACCAGGGGTGTTGACAAAAATTATTCAGTGAAAAGTAAAGTGGCTAATTGCCGTCACGCAGCCACTAGGCGGACGGACATTGAATCTCGGAAGGGGCCAACAAACGCCACACACGCCCTTTCCCTTCACCCAACCTCGTCCTCACCGGGCGCTGACAAGAAGATGAAACTCAACGCAAGGTTGCCACGGACACGAAGGACGCCACGATTCATCGTACTGTACTAGGCACAATCCGAGCTCGTGCCCGAAATAAAATAAATGAAAATATTCTTCTCCCCTTTTATTTTTTGGGGTATTGTTTTCATTTTTCATAAGTTGCTCTTTTATAGAACAGGATGGCATTGCCGAGTCCTCATTCGGGAATAGATGTAGCCTTCGCGCAACGCGAGTCACGTATTCAACAGCGCATGTGCCACAATGATAAGTATGAGAAAGTGCATGCATGCATAAACGAAGGATTCTCACGCACACGCACGCGCACACGCAAACGGACACACACACACACACACACACACACATACACAAAACGCACACACACGCACACAAACAAACACACAACACACATGCACACACACACATAAACAAAACACACACACACACACACATACGAACAAGCAAAATAATACACCGACAAACACACGCACGCACATACATACAAACAAACGCTAAAGACAAATACACAATCATACTGACATCATCATTATGCCTAAAATAATTCGCACAGCTCGTGTGTTTGTTCTTTACAGGCCGGGTCAATGTCTTGTATATATATACCCTGTTGTAAAATCATGGGACGGGTTTCGATTTTTCAAATTTCTCTTTCGTTACAAAGATTACCTGTACGATTGAAGTATTCAGATAAGAACAACTCAGGTGGAGTTTTGAAACCGTGTACAAAGTAAGTGCAGTGAGTTAGTGAATATCACTTTGCATTTTCGCTCATTATTTATAATTGGCCATGCAATGTCCATTTGACTTGAAATTTTCACACAATACCCTGTGGACATATGAGATAACAACAATATACATTGCATCAACCCTTCATCACTTTTTGCACATGTCAACAAAGTTACTAGATCCCTTTAAAATTGTATTCGGAATGTTAAACATTAATTTTGCGAAATTGGATTCTGAAAAGTAAGAAAAATCGCGCCATCCATCACGCGGTATACTAAGAACACTATAATGTTCATGATATCACTCGTTTACGAGTATTGTAAGCATTAGCGACATTTAGCATACAATAATTTTCGTATAATTTGCAAGGTCGTCCACACTTCATTATACAACGCTCTAATTTGATCACATGGGATGCTCTTTCCCTGTTCATGGAAGAATGGGGGGGGGGGGGGGGGGGGGGAAACAACTGCGATGAATCATCCCTTTCTCTGAATAATGATGGTTGATCTGTTTAGCGTTTTTTTTTTGTATTTGTAAAGAATCGTCAGAGCGAATCACCTTCTCCGTCCGATTTCCAACCCCTTTTACTCCCCCACGATCGGGCACGTCTTCTTTTAGTTTTCTAAATTTATTTAATCTGTATGTATTCTTTCTGAAGTGAACAACCATGAATAGTTCACTCTCCCTTTAGGTGGGTTCCCACTGCCGATCCGATCAACTCGATCAAGCTCGATCGCCCAATCGGCACATTTTTACCCCGACCAATCTCGACCAAATGCTTGATCGTCCTTAGACACGATCTCTTCCCGACCGCTATTCGATCGTTTACGACCCACATCCGACCATTCACGACTTCTTCGCGACGTATACTTGACAACAACTTCGATCTCTACTCGATCATTCCGATGCATATACGATCCCTATACGATATGTACTAGACCATCTAGACCAACTGGACGTCAACACGATCTCTACACGAACTCGACTCGAGCAGGTCGACCTGCTCGTACAGGAGTCGACGATGAGTCGTGAATTCGTTGTGTTTGCAGAAGTCATTACCGACAGCCGATATTACAGTATTCGCTTTTGGATCAATAATCAATAATTATATTAATGTTAAGATTAAGAATAATGACTTAGACTAAGATTAATAATAATATTAAGATTAAGACCAAGACAAACGTAACACAATTTCCCTTTAAAGCAGCACCCCCGAGCCATCCCGCTGAGGGTCCCCTATCACGACCGCCCCTGCCGGAGCTATCGTGGAACACAGTGGCGTAGCTACGGGGGGGGGGGGGGGGCACGGGGGTGGGGCACGTGCCCACCCCCCCCCCCAATAATTTCGAAAAAACAATAGAAAACATAAGGGGCCATTTTTTGAAGAAAAAAAATAATTGTCGTGCCCCCCCCCCCCCCCCCCCCAATCAGTCCGACCACGCTACGCCACTGATGGAACAAGTCCTTGCACATCTGTGCAAACAAATAAACTGCGATGTGCTATGTCTTCAAGAGACTATACCCAGCTATACTATACACAAAACATTTTAAAAACATTTCCGTAAGGTCCCAAAGTTGTTAACTTCAAATGATTTCTAACAAACAGTATAAAAAAAAACCATTATATTTTTTTTAGTGATTGTTTTAATAATAATAATACAACATTAAATAAAATGTTATTTTTGAAACATATTAACAATATATTAAAACAGAAATAATATTTTCAGATAAATAATGTTGTGAAGAATGTTTTATAAAAAACAAATGCCACTCTATTTTAAATGTTAAGACAATATTTTCCAGGAAACAAAATATGACAAACATTTGTTAAATGTTGATTTTTTTTTCTTAGATAAAACATTTTCTACTAATGTCATACCTTGATGTTTTTAAAATGCAAGAGCGGGACATTTTATAAACGTATATTCAAAATGTCCTTAAAGGTAAATACCAGTTTCGGAAACGCCCCCCCCCCCCCCCTCTCAAAAAATGAAATGAAAGCTCTTATTACCAATAATGTGAAAGAATATAATTATACTAACATAGGATTATCCAGGCATAATATAGCAATGTAGGCATAGATATATATCGCCCATACGCCATGTACGCTACGTGTATTACGAAATACTGATTTTTACCACAAAAGCCCTATTTCAATACATATTCAACAATAATGACCAATATAGATGCATTCGGCTACTTTCCCGAAACTGGACTTGGGCTTTAAAGCAGAAACTTTATGTTATAATGACATAATCAAAGATTATGCTACAATATTCCAATAACGTTTAAACAACATTACGATTAAAATGTTTTAGATTCAAATTTATGACGTTTAAACGATGATTTTACAAAATGTTTCATTTTATCACAAATTTAAAGGGGTAGTTATAGTTTTGGTAGAGAGGGCGCTGCACATCAAAACAAAATTTGCGAGGTAATGAAAAACTGAGTGTCGAATTTGAGAGAACGTGCAATTTTAATGGCAGAATGAGCTTTATTTGGTCAAAATCGACCCAGAAACGGCTGAAATATCAATAAATATATCTGATATTATAATTATTTGGGGCCCAAATAATTAGATGATATGTCGGAAAAAAAATGCTTGCACTTTTTTTAAAAATGTCAAAAGCATTTTTAAGTTGTTGATGATCTCGCTATTTAATAATTATATCAATACAACATCACATACATAATTTTGTATGAAAAATGGTTGAAACCAATGCCTTTTAAAAAAGCACCCTCTTGTGTTTTAATTGCTCTTTTTGAATGATAACAGGCTTTTTACTTAGAGGCTTGTAATTTTGTATACCTTTCGAGCATGGTGGAGTTATAACTATTAGTTTATAATGTTACTGTGTGAGGTTTTGGCTACTAAAGTTCAGCCTTACCAAAACTAAACTACCCCTTTAACATTTAAAAAAAGCTCTTTATACTAAAATAGAAAAGGTCATAATTCATGATGTCTAATACTCGCATGATATTCTGCATCAATGTTTAAAAGACAATTTCTAGAAAATGTAAGGTGAGAAACATTTTATGTTGATTTATTTCTTAAATAAAAACATTTACTACTAATGTAAATAAATTAATGTTTTTAAAATGCTAGAGCGAAACATTTTTTATAAAAGTCTCTTTAAAATGTCATTAATACATGAACTTGATGTTATAATGACATACTAACAGATTTAGCTACAATATTCCAATAACGTTTAAACAACATTACGATTGAAATGTTTTAGATTCAAATTTATGACGTTTAAAAGATGATTTTACAAAATGTTTCATTTGATCACAAATTCATCATCATCATCATCATCATCATCATCATCATCATCATCATCATCATCATCATCATCATCGTCATCATCGTCGTCATCATCGTCATCATCATCATCATCATCGTCATCATCGTCATCATCTCACTCAATGTCAGCAGTAGTGCACACTCTACATTTAGCTCGTCGTGCTCGGGATGTGATCGAGTGCGCTCGAGTAGCAGTCAAAAAATGAGAGTAGCGGTTTAAGGAAGTCGCGTAACGCTCGTGTAGCGGTCGAGGTGTTCATAAAAACAGATCGAACCATGATCGAGTTGATCGGGAACCAATCTGTCGTAGTCGAGTATAGATCGAGATGATCGGTGGAAAAAATCCATCCAGACCAAACTAGATCTCTATACGATCGTTTCCCGACCAGCTAGACCTCCCACTCGATCAATACACGATCGCTGTTCGATCGCTTGCCTTCTCGACCCCTACACGAATATTTTTGACTGTCAAAAATATTCGTGTAGGGAGCGGGACCATGCCGATCAAGGTAGATCGACCCCGATCGCCCTTGCCGAGCGAGCCCGAACAGGCAAAAATATGCCAAAATAGCCTGATCGGGCTTGATCGAGTTGATCTGATCGGCAGTGGGAACCCAGCTTTTGCGTATAAACCACGGAATAAATCCGAGGGGTCAACACTAAACGCATGAGTTGGATGCACCCCTTGAGTTATCAGCATGGAGAAAGTAAGATAAAGAGGGTTTATACCGTTTATTATGTAAAAACAAATACAAATACATATTATTTTGTTTTCTTACCAATTTTGAGATGGTATCGATTAAACCAGCTGAAATAAACAATGAACATAATGTTACATAATGTAATATACTCCGCAAAAAAAGAAACTGGACACTTGTATGAGACCAAATATTTCGTATTCATTAACGATAAAATATATGATATTGTATATCAAATTAAAGATAAAATTACCCTCTTCAATATTCGCATGAAAACCAGATGAAATCATTCATGCATGACTTGTCACGGTCAATTAACCACACCAAGGTCTGTTTTCAAAAATAGCAAGAATGGAACATCCACTCAACCATATAAATGTTGATAAGCATAATCTAAAACGCTATATTCATGAGATGGCATAATTTTTCATTACAAATGTGACCTTTTCTATCTTCATCTCAATAAAGAGTATAAATGAAGACAAATTGTGAACGTTATAGGTGTTATTTTCATCCAAAAGTAACAAAATGGGGAATTCCATGGCAAAGCTTTATTAGTCAAAACCACAGTTTGTGCCCATATTTCAGCATGAAAATGGTATAAATTCTTCTCAAGAATTATACCGTAGTCCAAAGATCTTCAAAACCTGAAGTCACCCTTGGTCAAACATTTGGGCAGTCTTTAACATGACATTTATCTAGGTAATTATGGTTAAAATTGCAGGGACACATGAAATAGACAAGCTTCATGCCTGTAATACAGACCAGTATGATAATGCTCTCATAACCTGGCCCTGTTTTATTGACAAATTTGTATTTTCAGAGTTTGTTCATAACACTAAAATTGAATAATGTCATAATTTACTTGCCCCGCTCATCTTGTTTTAAGTGAAGCGCTTACTATCATTTCAGTCGAATGGTGTGGTCCTCCATTGTTTTGCTATTTTTGAAAACAGACCTTGCTAGTGTTAATTGACCATGGCATTTCATGCGTGAACGATTACACCTTTAAGTTATACCCTGCATGTAGAGGACTAAATTCCCTTTAATTTGATATATGATCATGTACACTTTATCGTACATTAATATGAAATATTTCAACTTATACAAGTGTCCAGTTTCTTTTTTTGCGGAGTATATAATGATACTTTTAATCATATTTGAAAAGGTACAACAATCTTGATATACAATCAACGATATAGGTATCAATTATTAAAGGGATCTATATACTAACTTTGTTGACAAGTGTTCGAACAGTGACGAATGGTTGATACATGAAGTAGTGAAGTTTGGGCTTTGAGGGTGGGTTGGAGCAGTCTAGACAATTGCCTCCCATAACAACCGTAAGTTCACAAATGTTCGGCTTGCCTGACATTGTTGATACATTATGAGCATTTACCACGGCAATGAATAGATGCACGTGACACCACAGCTCAGTACTCTCGGCCAAACTAATCGATTAGTGTTCAATCAAATAATATATTTTTTTTTAAGGTAAAGATGTCAACATTCCAACATGAAATCCGTTCAGAGTAGAAAATATAAGCAACACAATTAAATGATCATTCAATGATGGTTGAGAATGATCGCCCGTAACTCCAGGCAGCCGGATAGCTAGCACTAGCTCCGTACAGTCATCTATCTGTCAGTGAGAATCCACGTTATTCTACGTCGAGTCATCGATCATGCTATGTCGTGCTGCCGGGTGATGAGCAGGGTGACGAACACCACTCAACATCCCAACGTGCCGATGACTTTGTGTCGGAACGAAGAAAATTAATAGTTAAAATATTCGACCGCTCAAATAATCGACTTTAAACTTTGAAAAATAGTACTATTTTGTCAACGCTTAAACATTTATGAATAAATTATGATGGGTTCACTATAATATAGCGAAATCGATTCTTTTAGTTTTTTTTAAGAATCCTTTCATTTTCCAAAACTGTTCTTTAGCTTCTGCATCCAATAATAAAACCATGAGCCTATGATAAAAACTATGCTGCATCGAGATTTGGGTTCAGTGAGCGCAGGGATACATTCGGTGCACACTGTACCCAAGACTATCTGTGTGGACCCATGGCATGCAGGGTTATATATATTAGTGCACATCTCCTCGAGACTCGTCTATGCCATGTGGACACAAACACATTATAGGCTTAGAGAATGGGTACCTTGTTCGAACCTATCGGCTCTATTTGATTAAGTCACCTTTCGTGTACCCCATGCATCATTACGCAACATTAACAATAATTGTAAATACATTGTGTTACTTTATTTTAACAAAGCAGGAGGCACCCCCGCTA
Organism: Echinarachnius parma; assembly: GCA_037951105.1. Lineage (NCBI taxonomy): Eukaryota > Metazoa > Echinodermata > Echinoidea > Clypeasteroida > Echinarachniidae > Echinarachnius > Echinarachnius parma. The sequence goes on from JBAMJV010001924.1 coordinate 17,740, forward strand.
ATAAGCCTTCCTCCTTTCTATAAGCTTCGTTATTCCTTCCCTTTCTCCAAAAGTTTGTATAAGTACTATACATGACCTATATCCAGCCCCACATAATATATTTCCTAACATATATATCAGGCGCATGGGACGTTCGTAGAGAAAAAAAAACAACAACACTTTTAATCAGGAATTGCATGTTATTCTTAGGCCATGAACAATTAATGGTTGGATTGGCGTAACCCGCCCGACCCTAAAAATACCTGCGACCCTAAAGGTTTTTTTGTGATTTTTAAAAATCTTTTGTATAAAAAAAAAATAATAATAAAAAAAAAATTAAAAAAAAATAGTTTTTTTTGTTTGTTTCTTTTTTCAATTGCGATATGTGTTTTTTGTGTGTTATATGTGTGTTTTTGTGTATTTGTGCGAATCCTGAAAAAAAAAGAAAAAAAAAGAAAAGAAAATCCCTACCTACCTACCCTAGTTTTTGGTAGCCCGTTACTCCAATCCAACAATTTATTTTTTTTGGCCTTACTTTGTGTATAATAAGCTATAATGGTCATACTTATAGTTATTGTGGTACTTTAACTCACAGAAGAAGGTAATGACTTGTATTTTCATAATACCTGTAATATGATTGAAATGTCTACAACAAGCTGTTTCAACTGTTATCAGCATATCAAATTTTGTTTAAAGTCTTAACCTTATTATAAAATGAATGTAACATAAAACGGAATATTTTAAATATCTTTAGTTTTCTATACAATGTTACTTAGTTAATATCCCCTGTCAATCATTTATAAAGAGAAATAATCGCAAACTATATGATGCATTTTTTATATGGACGAGTTTGCATACATTAAGGTATAACCTTTATATGAAAGGGTTATGCCTAGAATTAAATCATAAACATTTTACTACACTCACTAAAGACGAGCTAACTTCTATCATAGACCTATATGCACCCCCTTCGACTTACATTGTACCTCTCGAATTACTGTGATTTGTTCAGTTCACTATACTGGTTGAACATGATGGACACCATTTTAATTGGATATTCGAGTTCAAGCGCAGGGCACAACGGTCGATCGTTAATCACTATCATTCATTTCAAATGCACGACAGCATGTTGTCAGTGCAATGGTGAGAGTTTTGACGTTATATTAAAAATTAATACTATGCATCATAATGGTATGAATGAATTTCATAATTTTGTGCGGCAGTGCGCAGTTTGGCCATGCACTTGTTTATATGATAGTTTTACGAGCAGGAATAGTACTGGTACCGATGGATTGCATATTTGTATTTATTAGCAACCGTACATATTATAGTATCCATATCAAAGCGGCCAATTATTACAAAAATGAAGACAAAAATGGTAGGATATCATATCATTCTGCCATCACTCGGTACGGTCATCAAGTGAAATGATTTTAAAATCTGGGATATGCCGTGACCTTGTTCGCGGCCAATGCCATCAACGTCAATACTATACTACCATCGGAATATCATAGCCTAAACTTCAGACGTTAGACGCATGCGTCTCATCGCAAAATTGATTGTTTAGTTTGTTAACCAAATTCATGAATTTTTCAACAAAATACGACCATTGACCAATTACACGGAGGTTAAACCGTGAAGATGGGTTTAACACAATACGATTATTTTTACACTTATGAGAATTATACGATATTCTATGCTGACCGATTCATCGATTTCTGTTTTCGAACCATCCTATACTACCGTACTATACACGGAACCTAAGTATGGTGAAGTTGTACTTTAACAATAGGCCTCCATCACGTCAGTAATTATACTTTCTTGGAAGAGTATCATTGAGAACTTTTGTTTGTTTACAATTGGTCAGTGCCAATAGGTTCGGTCAGTATTATGTATAATTTACGTCACATGGCGTCGTGAACGATGAATGGGTCCTCATTGAAGCTCTCAAATAAGGGCCAATCACTCTTCCAAGAAAGAAGATTCGACGTGATAAATTACATAATTAATGTCGACTGAGAGAGGGGGAGCTAAGTCAATGTTTGTACTTTCGATTTAATCATTATCATAAACCCAATTTATCTCCTTTTTATTTCTGATAAATTTTCCCCAAATTATACAGAATTATTGATTATTATCCACATAAATTGGCATCACATTATATAGAGAAAGCTCCGACCTATACACTTTGGATTGTTCTCTTTCTGATGGGTGATTTTATGCTTTGAGGAGGTTCACGGTTATTATAATTTTTTGATAGCAACTATTATCATTCAAACAACACAATGTCATTCATAATAATGAAAACATGAGAAAATTATACACCGTATAATTATATACGCGAATACGCAAATTAACGGAAATTTGATAAAAAAACTCACAAATGAATATTATTGACAAACACGCACATGCCTCTATAGACAAACACACATTTTCATTGCACTGTTTATGATTATCATTCTTTTGTCATCTCCCACTCTCTTTGGTCTATCCCTCATCAATTCACCTCGTTCATTATCACGTAGGTTGTGCAGAGGTCAGGGTTTAGTAACTGTTCACCAGCCGGCAGCCGCCCCGTGACAGCCGAGTAGCTGAGGACACTCACCCCGCTGAATGATTCCCCAAATCCCCGCTAATTCCAGCCTCCCCTCTCTCTCATTCTCTCTCGTTTTCTATTTTTACACTAACTTGTCGCAAAAATTCATTTCAGACATTACTCATGAATATGAATAACAACAATCGCATCATGTTGTGCCTCTAATAATAGCGAGTCGACGTGGTAATATGGACAAAAGCGGGAAAATCATAATCGGGAAATAGTATCCTCTTTTCAATGCATATAATTATTCTGACAATAAAATGCAGAATTATAACAATATAGGACGTGTATGATTGTCGTCACCCGAATACAACGCGTCAATGGATTATAAAGCCATGCATCGACATGAAATATGTCGAAGGACAATAATAGTTTACAAAAAATTTCATATTTGGGGAAGCGAAATAATTTTGAGTATTATATACCTCAAGAAGCAGAGAATACATTGTGCAAAGTTCATCATCTCAACTTAAGCCCGGCGCAGACAGAGCCGACTCGACCCGATCCGACTGGTTTTCAGTCAGGCTAGAGTCAGTTTCGCTCAGTCGGAGCCGATCCAACATGTTGAATCAGCCTCGAATGACCTCCGACTGACACTTGACTGTACAAAAACCGAAGTCCTGAGGCAGCGCATACTGAGTTAATCCGGTTGAAAACCAGCCGGATCGGGTCGAGTCGGCTCTGCCTGCGCCGGGCTTTAGTTGTAATATACGAAAGCGATAGCCCCTTTCAATAATCACAGTGTTACCTTTGACCCATTTCCATATCGACCATAATTATGAATGTTCATATCCTGGTGAAATATTTAGGATGTATATAGCCATGTAGGCATACTAACACGTAATTATCGAGGTACCTAGATTTTGTCAAATATACGATTTATTGGGTTCAGATAGATAAATTGCAAAAAAAAAGCAGGGGCGTGAAATGAAGTATGTCAGAAGTAATATAAAACCAATTATAGCTGCTATAACGTATAAACCAGATCATAAATCATAAAACGATTTTTAAAATATTTTTTATTGTACAATAATTTGTTAGCCGTGTACTTAAACCTACATTTCCATATTCCATTATACCATTCTTCTTTCACAGTTTCACATACAGGAACTTTAGTAATGAGAACGAAACGAAGCACGGAGCGAGTATACAATTATACTTTCATCGGAAAGAGGATATGATTTATCGATCAACGCTATACACATCTATCACAGCTTTTGTGAAAGCGCTTTATGATTTTCTTGACGATATAGTATTTTATAATGTAAAAAACAAAGTAGGTCCGCAGCCAAGGTGAGGCCTTCGAGTTCTTGGGCAAGGCCTGGCCGGTCGGCCGGCCGGTCATGGCCAGTTAGTGCTCACGATCCCCACAGGATCGCGAAGGTCGCTGAAAATTTAATCTAGAAGCACCGAGTGATAATACGCTGAACCCTTTTAGTACACCGGAAAGCAGAAAGCCATTGAGTTGACAAGCACGATAGGCGTCCGCGGTATCAGGACGGTTAAGCACGCCGTTGGTTGCCGCTTGTTGAAATCTTGGGTCCTATAGATCCGAAGGACGATGAAGCGCTGAAACCGTCATTAATTCTCCCTTTTTGTCAGCATTTTAATTTTGAATTCTGCCTTGAGTTTGTGCTGTTATCTCTTTTTGGCGCGTTTCCGAATCTGACAAAAGAAAGAAACTATATAGCATTGAGTGCAAGGTCCAACTATCCAAGTGTCCAAGGGGCTTGGTCCTAGGGTCCAAGGCTATAATGCTCTTCCATACAATACTCTGACAAAGGACAGGAACTAGTATTGAGTACAAGGCCCAACTGTCCAAGGGACCAAGCCCTAGGGTCCAATGATGGAGGCCTTTCCAGCGTACAATTTAAAACTCTTCGAAAACTTATTGATCGATATATAGTATACTGATGAATTATTGACCGTTAATTTCTAATCAACCAGCCGCAATTTTAATTAAAATTACATAGTCACGCCCCTGGAGCGCAATGACGATGCTAACGAAATAAGGTCAGTCAGAAAGTTAAATTGCTTTGAAACAAGAGTTTTCATATCCCCCATTATAGTGTTCACTTCTTCGCTATTCATTTTTGTTAACCGGATGAGCTAAATGTCAGCTATAAAAGTCGATTTTCAGCGATCTTAATTAATGAAGAGCGCAAGATTTTGACTAATAATATAGTAGTGGCTAGGCATGATTCACGCTTCTGCATGCACACAATAATGAAATCACTTGAAGAGAAAAATGCTTTACAAATTACATTGTAAGATGTATGGGCATGATTATAATAATTACATCAACATATTCAACTATTATTTCGGGGCATTTGAACATTAATTAAGTGTGACAAAAGTTAGTTCAAGTCAAGTTTAAGTAATCCCCGAGCCTTCTGACACATCGACTGGCGCCCATCTCAATTTTAATCGCCCTAGGCCACACGTCTATACAATCAGTATTGAAAGTTATATTAGTTACAGAAGGGGGCTATAATATAGCCCTCTGCAGTAGTTCCATGCGTCCCGCCGAAACGGAGCCGAAACACCCTTCCAGTTATTGCACAAGAACATCAATATAAAATACCACATCATTTAGATTGAGGAGCTTTGGTTTCGTCATAAACAAATCTGACGCCCTCGCAGATAACAATTTATTTGAAATACACTTTGTTTTATTCAACCAACATCACTTGGAGCTTCCACATTTCACTTGACTGTATTTTATTGTTTGGCTTATCATTATGGTAACAGAGAATAAAATGGGTTTTGATTTTTTCAAATGTCCCCTTAGTTTGGAGATATTTATGAGTGAATTGAAAAGCGTTCTGGAACGCTTTTCGATTGCAGTCAAATTCATTGGGCAGAAGATGGGAGTATATAGGGGATAAAATCTTACACCAATTTCAATCTTATTTTACTAGTATGACTAGGTATTAAGCATGTGTTCTCTTTCGCACATTATTCAGAAGAATTGTACAATCATATCGGTATGCGAATGACGTCTCAAATATCACTTTCGAAAAAAAGAAAAAACTCACGAAGTTCATGGATCACTTTAAACGTGTTAAACGTGTAAGCAGGTGTATTTAACCACGATAAATCCCTCCTATCCAGGGATTTAATCTGCTTAAGTTGTGATATTGAATATGAATTCGCAACTTGACGACTTACGCAAAACGTCAACCCACGTGCGTCCCACTTTCTATTTTTAGCGGAGGGGTGGCTAGAGATGTCGTTCCCGAATACCAAGTTCTCAATCGTTCCAATTTCTTTCAAACTTATTCGACCATCTCTTCTCGTGAGAACTTTCACGAGATATTCATTATTAATCTTTGGAAAAAATAACGTGCCATTTTTGGAACAAGTTTCCTATTATAAACCAAGCAAATAGTTTTAAAATTAAAAATTAACTTTTCGTTCTCGTTTCAACGCTATAATTATAAACCCAGCAAAGTTACATTTAAAATGAGTGAAGTGAATAACAAAAACGTTTGGTTTTATAACAAGATCATCTTTGACCGAGTGCAGAATTGATTAGAATTTTGATTGAATTGCCTCCGAGTTCGACATGGCAGTTCAGTTAAAAAAAACATCGTTGCAGACTTGCAGCTATAAGCGTGTCAAGATGGAATGACTCCGTAACGAGATGGTGTAATCGGTCATCGCGTTAGCAAGGCATCAGCTCAGGCTAACATGCCCCGTCTGACAGGAGATATGCCATTCATGCAACCAATCCAGAGGAGGCGCACAACTGCCCCCCAAATGGCGTAGCCATGGGACCGCAAGGAGGAGGGGAGGGGGGGGGGTAGATTTACAGCATTACAGCATTTAAGGCATCCTGCATGCGATTGAAACATACAAATGTAATGACTGTATATAGATGTATGAATTTTTGTATAATGCTCAACATTCTTATACAATTTAAGTTAATGCAGGGGTCGCAACAAAGGGGCAAGAATCTCAGAGAGAGAGAGAGAGAGGGGGGGGGGGGTCAATTACCCCCTTTCCCCATCATCTACTCCAAAGCTGCTCCTTCCATTACTACTGGCGCCTTATTGAATACCAGCTTGCTTCTAGGCAGCTTTATATACTCTCCATTCAAATCATTTATTCAATCCATCAAACACATCAAACTTTATCAACTTTATACATTTGAGCTCATTTTTTTCACTTCATTTCACGCCAATGTAAACTATAATCTAAACATTATTTGTTTTGTGATAATGTGAATGTTTTTGTTGTTTTTATTACGACGTTGACTTTCTCTTGTAAGTCATATCATACATTAACCCGTTCAGAACTGGTTCGAAATACTCGAGGTGGGGTTAATAAAGAAATACCAAAATCGAACAGTTTTGACCGGGTTAAAAATAATAATCAGCTCTTTCCCATGGCTGTGTAATTGTTGTACATAATAACTATTATTTACTGACAGACCACCGCTTGATGTCTCGATTTGTATTTACTCTCCTCCAGTACTTTGCTAACAAGATGTTTTTGAGCCTGAAATCGGTGATTGTGTTATAGCCCTAAGGTAAGCCATGACTGTGTCTGCAGTTACAAAGTAAGTGTTTGTATAACGCTAGCTATATACACTAGAATGATGCATATCGAGCATAAATGGAAGAACTTATAAAGTACGTTGCACGAAACAAACAAAAAAAAAACACAAATATGTTGGATGACTGCAGTTCTTTCTTTCCGAACATGACACACGAAGTCCATCCCAAATCACCTATCACCTGTCAGCTGTACAGTAAGATACGTTCCAAGGTTCACACACCGCTGCAAATGTATGGGGTGCTGCAAATGCAATGTTGCATGCCCACGGATTATAGTCGACCGACGGAGGAACGACAGATATTCGAAACGGAGCAGTAAGTAAGAGACGCAACCTTGGGCTTGACCTCAAGTTGCTTTTAAGTGGAAACTAATAATGGGTAATTCGATTTGTGACGCCTGTTTGAGCGCCACGACTCTTCCGTTCTCGTTCCGACTCTATAACATGTATAATGCTCTTATATTTATACGCGACTCTATTTTTACCACGCATGCAGCGACGCGAGAGTTATCCTTGCTTGACATGAACAAGTTTCGGCCAAAATCAGATTGAACTTGAGGGAGGCAGGTGCATACTAACAAGCCACAGTTTTTTTTCCCTCCCTTTTTTCACACATTTTGACGATTTTCATTTCAAGGATTCCTAATGAATATAATTATTTGGCGATGATATTCAACAAACACCCGTATGTATATTTGCTTAATAGATTATCCGCGTAGATTAGTAAGATTATTCCATATCGAACGTGAAAATGTGGGCCAAAATCAAAAGCAGCTGCAAAGGAAGCCCGTTTTGTCTATACACTAACGATTATTCCAAGGATTCCGAATGAATATTTGGCCATGATGTGCTTGCAAGCGTCTCTATATTTGCTTGATATATTAATCAGAACTTACAGGTCTAAATCTATATCTGGACCAAATATTCCTAACTATTGATCTGAGAACGCGACTGCAATTCCTTCTTTGTGTGTATATATTTTGAGGAATCTATAAATACCAATGAATTTCTCCCAGGCATTTATACATCCAGGCTATATTGAACAGATAAATCATGCAGATGATTGATCATACCAACGAGTGAAAGCATGCACCGAATAGACGGAAATAATGTAATGATTCGACGCGTCTCCGTTATTCAATATTTCGTCAGAATCTGTTGCATTTTATATCAATATTTTTTGAAGTTATTCATGCTAGACATAAAACAGTTTCAGCTAAATCAGAAGCAGCAGGTGCTAATCAGTGCGATTTTGCAGAAAACAGTTCAATGTTTCGTGACCAGTATTACATCTATTGATAGAGTGCGACCTACATTTTCGTTCTCATTGTGCACTTTGAAAAATGCATCAATATCAATTTTTCGCTTAAAGGGATCTAGTAACATTGTCCAAATCCTCAAAATCCAATTGAAATTCTAGCAGTTCCCTCATACCTTGTTGTATTCGTATTAACAAAAGAAGCATGGGAAAGGTTTCGGTTTGTCTAATTTCCCTTTCGTTAAAAAGATATTTATGATTGAAGTGTTCAGATGTTAAACTATCCACTGGATAGTCGTAAGTCGTAACCGTGTACAAAGTAAGTGCAATGAGTTGGTGAATATCACTTTGCATTTTTGCTCATTACTCGGCCAAATAACGTCCAATTAACTTGAAATTTTCACTCAACACCCAGAGGATATATATCAGATAAGAGCAATATAGGCCTACATTTTATCAACCATTCATCACTTTTTGCACATGTCAACAAAGCTACTAGATCCCTTCAAATCAAGTATAGTATATAAAAAGAAATTGATATATACTTTGCTCAGAATATGAGAAAGAATGACTGTATTGATTCGAGTCGTCTTCTTTATGTTTTATAAAAAAATACAGTGCATTGGATATTACTTTAACTTAATCTTTGACGTTATGCTCAATCAGAGGCATTTGCAAAACAAAAATATTTGTTTATATCATTTAAGATTTATTCCAAGATTAGTATACAACAATTTGCCGTGATATTGACGAAAATAAATGTCTTTATACAGCTATCCGCAGGTTGTAATTTTAAACAACTCATCATTTATAATGGAATTATATCAAAGTGACTTAATATTAGTTTGAATTGAACACTGAAATACGAATAAAATACATCCAATATTTATATTGAATTGAATGAGAAAATTGACGAATTACTTTTTAACGATAAGCAAAATAAGTTAAAAGTCGACGTCATACCGTATAATCTAATCTTCCCCGCTTTCTTTCACTCCCTTTCGCTTCCTTTTCTATTCATTTACTATAACCCATTTTTTCTTCTTCTTCAAGTATATAACCTACTTTGATTTATTCTTTGCACGTTTTTTGGCACTTATTAATATACCTTTGGCCATCACGCGCTATAATCAATATCGAATCCATTGCTCGAGATCTACAAAATAATTACGCTCTTGATCATCATCACGTACATAAACGGGATCTATCATCTAGTAACCACGGTAACATTGTCCAAATCCACAGAACTTACTTAGAACTTGTATAATAGTTCCCTCATACCTCGATATTATTTGTATAGCACTAATATAAGCATGGAACAGGTTTCGGTTTTACGAATTTCCATTTCGATACAAAATAATATTTACGATTGGAGTGTTCGGATTTTTTTGTTATCCACTGGAAAGTTACATTTTTGTACGAAGTCAGTTCAATGAGTTCGCGATTATCACTTTGCATTTTCGCTCATTACTCGGACTTATATAACATTCATTGTACGTGAAATGTTAACACATTGCTCAGTGGACATAATATATATCAGGTCACAATCATACACATTTTGTATCAACCATTCATAACTGTTTGCACATGTCAACAAAGTGACTATAGATCCCTTTAAGAGTATACAATATGGATAGTACGATAATACCGACGCGATACGTTTAAAGATGAACATCTGAAACAGGACAGAGTATAATTATAGATGTAGATTAACGAACCCAGGGTCATGGCGGTTGTGATTTATCATATAGCGTTACAGGCAATACGGTGGTGTATCTACCAGGGGGGGGGGGGGCACGCGCCCCCAAATAATTTGACAAAACGAACAATGGGTAAGGGTACAAATTCTTTTAAAATGGTAGAAATAAACAGAATATGCTACCAATAAGACAGTCACGTCCCTCCCCCCTCCCCCTCCCCCTCCCCCAACCCAAATCCCCCTCCCCTATTGCTATTAGTCGGGTCAGACGATTGTATGCCACGGACGAGCAATGTAATGACGCATCAGACGTAAATTAAAATTGACACCCCGCGCATCGTGAGTGATTAATACGTGGTCAAGTCCGAAATCAAAACAAGCACGACAAAAGGGAGGGAAGCTAAACCGTTTAGCGTCGCCGTCAATCTGACATGCCGATTCGGCGAGCCGACCGACGCGTGGATCGGGCAGTGTGTCGGTCTATTTGCAGTGTGTAAACAGATCCAATACATCACGATAGCGTATTAACTCATTATTCATGACATCGACATGGCTATCAATTACATCGGTGAGATATGATAGATAACTGTTCAGATCAATTTAAATAGCACAATATCTAATCAATATTGTTAAAAAAAGAAGTTAATATTCAGGCGCGTAGCCAGGGGGTGCGTTGTGTGTGTACGCACCCCCCCCCCCCCCCCCCCAATTCAGAAAGGTCCACTTATTGCCGGTCTCGGGTCCACTTTTTACCGGTATGCATGTCCACTTTTTACCTGTCTCGGTAACTTTGTATCGGTCTTGACCATCTAAACCAATAGTCTCCCCCCCAGATTACGCAACTTAATCGGTGGTCCCGGCCTCGGTCGCGAAAATTTTGTAATTACGCCCCCCCCCCCCCCCCCCCCCCCCTTGGAAGATCCTGGCTACGGGCCTGATATTCTATAATAATAGAAATGCCCATAACGGATGGACATTGTGGATCGAGCAGCGATTGCAGATCTAAATTATTATTTTGCAGTGCAAGCAGATAATCACGATCGTTTTTTTTTATGACATCGATGGTCATAAATGGTATCGATGATTCATGATAGATAGGTGTTTATATAGATCAAGTATAACGATCGCAATATCAGGGTACAAACTACAATATCCAATCTATGAAAATAATGCAAATTTTCTCGAAAGAAGAAATGCCAAACGACAATGCTGCATGGAACAACAAGACAAATATGGATCGAGCAGTGTCGGTCAAAATAATACAATCATGATCGTGTTAACTTTGTGACATCGATGGTTATATACATTGCTTAAATAGCGATGGTTCATGATAGAGATCAAGTATGACGATTTACTTTTTAGGGTACAAACTGAAATATCTAATCTGTGAAATAATTGTAATTTTCTCTATAGACTATAGAAATATCAAACGATAATGCTGAAACAACAAGACAATGTGGATTTAGTGTCGATCTGTTTGTAGTTCAAGAAGATCCGATATATATTATATGATTTACGATAAATAAAACTGTTTAGTGTAATTACCATGTGAAATTACTAATGTATGCAATGGTACAAACGAAAATTGTATAAAACAACGCAACATTTCTCTACAGGAATTTCCAAAACGACAAGACAATGTGGATCGAACAGTAATGTTGCGGTCTATCGGCAGTGGAAGAAGATCCAATGCATCAAGTTCCCGTTCACCATATTTTCATGAAATCGATTGTTCTATTTTTTTTTTATATCGATGGTTCTTTTTAGATAACTGTTCAGATTGATTATCATGTAAAATCATGGTACAAACAAAAGTATCTATAAACTAATGTAATTATAATATGCCCAAACGCCAAGGCAGGCAATATAATTATATTTGCAGTGCAAGCAAATCCAATATAATTTATTACGTTTGCGTTAATCATTTTATGACATCGATTGTTAAGTTGAGATTAAATCGATGGGTCATGATATTATTACTATGACTGTGTAATAATGTAATATCATAAATACATAATATTGTCCATGTATCTATAGAAATAATATTCGTTTTCTCTAGATCGCAATCTTGATCAGTATACTATAGGGCTCTAGCATAACAATGATGACAATATAATAAAGCAAAAGCTGACAAAGAATTTATAAATAGTGTATTAATTTTCTGTGATTTGATATGATTGTCCAGCTCATTCCATGTGAATGTCACGTTATGGCCGAGTAAAATGGTCGAACATGCAACTGAGAGTTTATATTTACCAACTTATTTCATTGCCGTAAGTTTGATACAAGTCATGATTGAAAATGATCCTGGGAATCTGCATGTCCAAATTATTAAGTTATACAATATTATAACCGTCGATGTTATAAAAACGATCGTGGTTATCATACAAAATTAATAATAACCTGGAGAAATGTTTGAAAACTAAACTGGTTTCATACTTTTAAATTAATTTGTGTAATATAGTTAAAAAGAAAATTAACTATAGTATAGGCAAGAAAGAACCACTTGAGATGCACGTGAGTTTGGTCGAATCAGAAAAAGTTACATTATTATTTTATCCCTTTATGATTGATAACTGCATGGTAATGGTATTCAGATTATTTATCACGGTAAATGGATGTCAAAACAATGAAATCAAACAATCCTCTCTTTCACACTCATATACAATCATGTTCTCAATGATTCAATCTCTCAATGTATTTATATATCAACCAAAACCACATTTCTCTCTAGTTTGGGTATAATATTTCTTTCGTTATCGTTTTACTTAGTGAGCGTTTCTCGTGCAAAAGAAACAAAATTGTGGTAAAGCCTCAAAACTAATCAAAACGATTTATTGTATAACCATTATAGATAAGTCATTGTTATAACACACTACCACAGTCACGCAAAAGTAATGTTGAGAGATAGGAACTTACCCCGCCCCTTTTCCATGGCGAGCCCGAAGACGATGCCCGCTGCTCCCGTCACAGTGAATCTGACGATGAGTGGAACGTCGATTTGTCGCAGCCATGATGACGCTTCTGTCTCCTTTTCAAGATCGCCACGCGAGACGTGTCCGTTCACCACCTCGGGCTCGATGCCGCAAAAGGCAGCTCCGATTGTTCCCTTGTCATTGACGTACTCGGTGGGCAGTCCGTGGCTCCCGTGGCCATTCGACATCAGCGACGCTTTCCCGCCGCCATTGGCGAAGATTGTCCCGAGATCGGCGGGGCCGATGCCGTTGGCCGACCGGCAGAACGGCACGTTCCCGTTGGCATCGCACTCGGCCTCCTGATCCTTCAGGTGCCGCTGCCGCGTTTCTGTTATCGTTACGGATGGCATCATGTTTTGTCCTCCCGACTACTCTGACTTCAGCGGTGACCAAAAGCGATCTGCATCGGACGAAAATATGACAGAGAAATACGCAATTATATCGGGGAGTTTATAATAGCGAGCGAATGCTGGGCAGGAGATAACTATCTGTCTATCTGTATGATATCTCTGGTGTCATGCTTGTATGAACCGATGGGTAAATATGCATTAACCGCCATCCACACAGTCATGAAGTGACAATGACTTATTGGAATTATGAAAGACCCGCGGAGAGAACTAGCCAGCCCTGCTCTCGACACGCGTGACAGCGAGAGAATAGTTTACACCCGGCCAGGAGGTAACGTATCGATACCAATCAAGATTGGTTGGTTCCAGCTCAGGTTGATAAGCCCCCCGTTTTTGTTTGCTCTTAGCAAATCAAGAGGTTTTTGCTCTCCTGACTCGAAACCAAAAAATAGCAAATAAACTTTTTTTTTTCCCGCAGCAGTTGGTCGCGAAATTTAATTTTTGGTTGCAGAAAAATTAGAAAGGGCGTCGATGAAAGTGAAATGAATCAAAACAAATCCTGAGAAATACTTTTGAAGAGACGGAATTTGTTTTAAAGCTTAAGAAAGAGAAACTGTATGGGTAAAATAGAAAGGGGTAAAAAGATCAAAATTTACTAACAAATATGTGACGCGTGGCCTGGATGCTCGAGATCTATACGTTGGGCGGGTGGAAGAAGTTTGGATGTCCGAAGTCGGAGTGAAAATCGTCAGATCAAAGTCGGATGTTACCAAGATGAGACCCGAGGATCTACTGGCGATTTTTAAGCCAGACAGCCACTTTTTGTAGCTGGGCAAGAACCACTTTAATTAGACATCCAGGCCAGTGTATAGGTGGAAGGCACCAGCGTGTGTGGATTCAGACATGCGCAAAGCGACCGCCTCTCGCACGTTTCGTACCTGCTTGCTGAACCCTGACAATAATGGAGTTAGCCGAATTTTCCCGGTGACTCCGTAAGTGTGGCCTTGAGTTCCCCTGAACTTTTCTTTCCTTCTCGCTTTTTTCTTGCCTAATCCCCCTTTGAGTGTACGTAAGCCTGCTTGAAAAAGAATAATTTATAGTCACACACCCATTCAGGAAAAGAAAAAGAAAGACGGAATATAGGAGCCTATACCCGGCACCCTATCATCCTACTCGAACTCGGGCAGAAATAGAATTTAATCAAAATGCGAGCCGAGTAGTTTTTGCAACGAGAGAAATACTCCGCCCTCTACTGGTCGACTGAAAACAACTGCGACAACGAAAGGTAAATAAACATTGAAGATGGCTGACGTGTGGGGATTCCCTACATTTGGACAATTGGTATTTTTCATACATTTCCAGACTTAATTTGTGAACCTAATCCAGAAATATGCCCTGGTACTTTCCTTGGCCTGATTACATCAAGAAGAAGGCCTGTAGATACCTTCTACAGCGCTATGTCGGCAGTTTTCTTGAGGAAAAACTGACGCTTGATCAGCTGAGTGTGGATATTTACAGCGGCACGGGCACTGTGAAAGATGTCAAATTGGATGTTTGGGTATGAGAAATATCAAATATTTTCGTATAAATTATATTTTTATGCAATATTTGGATAACGATAGTGTAGATGATATATACATTTAATAATTGGTGACATTGATTTATTGTATTTATGACTGTTATAATGTGAAATAAGGATTCTTTCTCGTAGCGGAATTCGAATACGCTCAACGCCCGTCGGGTCACATGCATCATGCACAATGCGATCACACAGCCCAGGCACGGCCGACCACGCAAGGGCAGGCCAAGGCAAGGGGTTATTGTCATCATGTGCATGCATATGATGCATTGTTTGTATTACTGTAATGTTGATTTGTGCTCCATTTATTCAGTTGATACCACCTCATTGTTGCTAGTTTCTTTTTGAATGTTCATCTATTTGAAAAAAAATCACTTTATCCCTTCTACTAGAGAATTAGAATTAGAAAAGAAATGTACATGTGATGTACATGAACCTTTATAATAAATATTAAAACCAAATATAACATTAACAGTGACAGTATTGGGAAAGTTACTGAAAGTATCTTTATTGGCCAAAATAATTGATCAGTATTGTTGATATACTGTAAACGTTGTTATATTCGCGCTGAGCGACACAAAAACATGTTCGCAGGTTTTTAATTTCGCGGCAGAGCAAGTGTTCAATTTGTAAGAGCACAACTCGATTGTAAGATAGTCATCAAAATTATACTTGTAAGTAACGGAAATCAATAAAATCGCAGTTATGTTGTTCTTTTGTTAGTTCAATAACTGACTGTGAAGTGTGATGTATTAATTTAAGAACAAAATCACAGTCTCTGTCGATTTCCGACAGTTTAGGTGTACGTGTGTCGCACTGGGCAATATCATTGAGAATCGAACGAATACAAACTAGAGTTCTACGGCATAGAGATTTGCAGAGCGCGGGACGAGTTCCAGCACATGCATAGCATACACATACATGCGCCGTATGCATACTGTACTTGCGATCATGACTCGATGAACGACAGGTAGTGACGCATGCGCAGGCTAGTATAAGTAAACAAAACGTCACAGTTGTATACAAATTTCCCCCAAGTCTGCGCACTGTGGATGCGCTCTAAACAAGTTTATACACTCGCTTATTATACACACATGGGCCAGGCCATACCACATTTATTTATCGCACTGTCCCTGTTAAAAACATGCATTGTCAATTGCGCATTTATATTCGCGGACGCCGACTTCGCGAAATCTGCGAAAATTAATGCACCGTGAATATTACCACGTTTACAGTATCATGAAATATGGAGTTTAAAAATGATTATGATGAAGATAATGATTATTACTATAATGATGATAACTGTAACAATGAATTATACTTAATAATAACAACAGTATTGTCAAATTCATGCCTTTCTATGGTGTTGATTTTTGATTAGTCCCACATTCATGAGGAATTTTACTAGAGCCAAGAAAAGCCAAGCACCAGCAGACTTTCTTAGGTACCAGCAACTCAAAAAGAAAACTAGGACACCCTGCAAGCGTGCTTACGATGACTACCTCGCAAACATCGTGAGCCTTGACTCTACAACCCACCTGAAACACTTTTGGAGATTTATTAAGTGCAGGCGATGTGATTCCTTGGGCGTAGCACCACTGAAGTCGACTCGTGGCATCACTTACACAGACAGCCTCTCCAAAGCCAACATTCTTAATCACCAATTTGCCTCAGTCTTTACTTCAAATTAAAATAAGGGCAACATGCCAACATCAAGAACATACCCAACCCTCATCCAGCAATAAGAAAAATCATTGTCTCCCGTGCTGGTGTCTACAAGCTACTGTCAGAAGTCTCACCACATAAAGCAACAGGACCTGACAAGCTATCAGCTACAATTACATGTAGACTCCTAAAAACCCTGTCCTTGGAAATTACTCCAGTCCTATCAAGCCTCACTCGACCAAGGATCAATTCCTGATGACTGGCCCGAAGCAGACATCACACCAATCTTCAAAAAGGGTGATACCAGCAGACCTGAGAAATACAGGCCTATTTCACTGACCTCACTTGCATACAAATCTCTGGAACACATTGTCTGCAGTGCTGTAATGGATCATGTTGAAGCCAACAACATTCAGTCCGATGCTCAGCATGGCTTTCGTAAACACTTCCTGTGAAATGCAGCTCATTCTTGCCATCCAGGACCTAGCCAAAGAAATTGACGACAGGACAACACGACGTCATCCTTCTTGACTTTTCAATTTAAGCCTTCGACAAGGTATGCCTAAGGCCAAATAAAAAAAAAAACATGTTTAGCGTCCCCGCCCGCTTCCTTTTTGGAGGCCGCCTGCTTTTTCTTTTTTCTTTTTTTTTTGTGAAAAATCCGAAAAAAATGTAATTTTTTTTTTTTTTTTTTTTTTGGGGGGGAAAAAATGATTTTGAAAAAGATCGTACTTCTAATATAGACTCATTCGTTATTTTGGATAAATGGGTCAGTCGGCCATTTTGAAAAAAGTCGGCCATTTTGAAAAAAGTCGGCCATTTTGAAAAAAAAAAAAAAAAAAAAAGGGCCTCCTCCTTCCTTTTTTCAAAAGAGCAGGACGCTAAACATGTTTGTTTTTTTATTTGGCCTAATATCTTGGCATCCATCTCAAGAACAATCTAAATTGGACATATCACATCAAAGTCACAACGAAGAAAGCAAACTCTATCAGTGCATTTCTTCAAAGAAACATCAGACCATGCCCAAGAAAGACGAAGGCCCTCTGCTACAGCATGGCTCTTGTACATGATCCCACTCCCAGGACAACATCCACACACTGGAAATGGTGCAGCATTACTACGCCCATCAAACAAGCAGCATCGCAGCCATGCTGATACAGCTCCAGTGGCCTTCCCTACAGGAAACTACCAATGTATGTACAATGTAGAGTGCAAGTGTGCAACTCAAAATGTGCATTAGATGTGTTGATCGTTAATCTTAAAAACTGACACCCTCCAGCCTTATCTACTTCCGGTATTAACATCACACCGTGGACACAACCAGCAATTCCAGATACCCTTTGCCAGGACCTTCATCTACCAGAATTCTTTCTTCCCTGATGCTATATAAGGATCTGGAATTGACTACCTGGGGACCTGGTCAACTCCACCTCCACCTGTATCTTTAAACAAGAGGTGCAAAAGATCCGGCTCTGATAAATGGAGACTGATGATATTTAGCTGCACATACTGTACATAGCTGCCAACTGTTACGAAAAATTCGTAATTGTTAAGAATTTCCCACCCCGTTTTACGAAATTACGAATACTCCTTCTATAATTACGAATGTTTTTTTCTTTTCGTTTTCACGTTTTTAAACATATAGCGACAGCATTTAAACGTAAATCTGATCAAATCATACCTAGTAATTGTGCAAAAATTATGAAAAATAGGGCCATGGACGCCGCGCTTTACGCTCCAGGGGGTGTATTCTGAAAATGTAGCGGAGATAAAAATGTTATCTCCCTAAAATAAAATCGCGCTAAATGTTTTTTTAAATCGGTATTCTGAAAAAGATTTTAAGGAAATTTTAACGCTTACGCCAGTGCGCATTGTAAATTAAAACCACGCCCCTTGCTGCTCCTTTGACCTATGAAAATATCGCTTACATCGATATTTTTAATCATTTGCATATGATTTTAAGACCACGTGGGAATTACGCCGTGATTAAAATTTAACGCTTACGCCAGTGCGCGTTGTAAATTAAAACCACGCGCGTTGTAAATTAAAACCACGCCCCTTGCTGCTCCTTTGACCTATGAAAATATCGCTTACATCGATATTTGTAATCATTTGCATATGATTTTAAGACCACGTGGGAATTACGCCGTGATTAAAATTTATATTGCAAGTTTATGTATACTATTTGTTTGAACGTAATTATCAAGATATAATAATCATAATGATAAAGTCGGACATGTGAAAAAAGATTTGTTTGGTCTCAAAGATTCATGTTGGAATCGAGTTCGAGGCCGTTTTTGTCAATAAACTATTATTACATGTATTTAATGGAAGTGTTTTTTTTTCAAGTTGTCTTGTCATTGTTTTTGTATGGTTGTGTTGTCAGATGATTTGAATGAAAAATGATAATGAATTTAAGGCACTATAATTTCCGATATATTTATGGGGGGAATGGTAACACTCATGATCTTCGAATCTCTGACTTGTGTCCAAAATAAGCGCGTTTAATCTCATGCGCGCGCAAAGTTTGCTAAAAGCGCGCGATATCTACATGTACACCCGTTATGTTTTAATAAATTTCATTTCATTTTCATTTCAATCAATCAAACTACAAGTTGCTTTATATTATGTAATCAACTCAAATTATCACAATGGCGGCACATAGAGCGAACAACTTTACGGGCGGCCATGCGCGTGTTGATGCTCGTGGAGGATACGTGCTCCAAGAAGCGCTGCCATAGGCATAGCTTACTTTTCGATTCAAGTCACGGAGATAAAACTGCTACTAAGTGATTTTAAATTCTGTTGTAAGTTTTATGTTAAAATTCTTTTCAGAATACCGATTTGCCTCATTTGCATAACATTTGCATATCTTCCATGGCAACTACAATAAATTTTAGCGCTGGCAAAAAATTTGTAATGACGTAGATAAAAAAAAAATCGCACAGTTTAAGAATACCGATTTCCTAAAAAAAATTAAATCATGAATAAACAATGGAATTTTTTCCAAAAACAGTACACTTTTTGTCGAGCCCACCGTAGGTGGAGGGGAGACTAAGGGATCCAAATTGCGTCCGTCTGTCCGTCCGTCCGTCCGTCTGTCTGTCTGTCTGTCTGTCCGTGACGCTTACACAAATTTGAATAACTTTCCAAGCGTGTATCTGTTTGTAAACAAACTTGATTGGTAGATGCTATATACCGGCCTCCATGATATGCTGGGGTCAAAGGTCAAATGAGGGTCAATGTGAAGTTTTTGGGGTAAGAGTCTATTAGGGTCGATAACTTTCCAACCCTGCATCTGTTTGTAACCAAACTTGATTGGTAGATGCCCTATACCAGCCTCCATGATATGCTGGGGTCAAAGGTCAAATGAGGTCAATGTGAAGTTTTTTGGGTAAGAGTCTATTAGGGTCGATAACTTTCCAACCCTGCATCTGTTTGTAACCAAACTTGATTGGTAGATGCCCTATACCGGCCTCCATGATATGCTGGGGTCAAAGGTCAAATGAGGGTCAATGTGAAGTTTTTGAGGTAAGAGTCTATTAGGGTCGATGACTTTCCAACCCTGCATCTGTTTGTAACCAAACTTGATTGGTAGATGCCCTATACCGGCCTCTGTGATATGCTGGGGTCAAAGGTCACATAAGTAGGTCATAGGTCAAATGAGGTCCAATGTTGCATGAATGCGCGCAAATGGGCGAGACACTTTACGGCTATCGCCTTGTTTTTTACAGGTAAAATTTTTTTTTTAAGAAGAAAAACGTAAAACGGTTATTAATTGAATCATATGTTGAGATATTCTATATTTAATGTTGTTATTTTACAATTATACAAAGGAAAGTTAACAAAATGACAAATTTAGGGAAAAGGTTGTAAAATCAGACTGGACTGTTCTTTAGTGTCTTCTTATATTTTTTTATCAACATGGGAAAAAAAGGTTTGCAGTCTACGATGTATACATTTATGAGCTGTTTTGTATATTTCCCCTTTTAGATTTCAAGTTATAATGGGAAAAACAAACGGCAACTCTGAATTCAGAGAAAGTAAAAAAATTCAAGAACAGTCTCCTGTCAAGGCTGAACCCCGGGTTGTTGCCTTGCCTAGCTTTCGAACCGATTGCTTTTTGAAGAAGCTTTCATCATTGTACTCCTTTCATATCCTAGGTTAGACTTTCTCTTATTTTAAAACAATTCAGAAGCGTGAATTCTGGACCATGGAAACAAACTGAAACAAAGCTAAAGTTGCTTTTCCATGCCACATTGTGAACAGTTAAAAGACATTCTTTAAAAAAACAAATATTGTAACTCTTGTTATTAATTTGCACACACAGAGTGTCCAGGACAATTTTACCCACTGTCTATGGGAACCTGTTTGTCCCTATACATGTATATGTTAACTCTGTAGGGATTGCAAGATCTAGTAGGGAACAGATTTTAATATGCATGCACAAAAGTTCTCTGAACTTTGTCATGCATCAATTAAACACTTTCGGAGTTAAGGGGGGCTCTTTTTCTTTAAATTATACATTTCGGGGGCTCTAGTTTTGCATATTTCAAGGACAAAATCATCCTACATGTACATGTAAGCACCCATGGATGTATCTTTGTTTTAAATAGTGAATCTGAAATGTAAATGTCCAGGGTCCCGTTGCAGGAAGAGATCCAATCGATTGTAAGTTACAATTCATTGTAAGTCGGATCTTGTGTTCTAAATGCGCAAATCTCAGTGAATGGTTAATAAAACACGCAAATTTACGACTTACGATTTAAATTGTAACTTACAATCGATTGTATCTCTTTCTGCAATGGGAACGGGGGAGCCAGGTGTGAAAAGAGTAGTGGTCTGAATGTGCAATGAGGAAGGATGCAAGACAGAAGCCTTCAGTCTTCAGAAGGACTCAGACAAACAGGATCCAGCATTGGGGGTAATGACTATAGCACTCCGCAACTTCAAGGTTTAACAACTCCACAGACAAAGAAAATGTGGAGGCCAGTTCACACTTAAAATTTAAAGATCATCATTCGTGGGGTTGTCACACCGCAACCCGCCATTTTGAACTAGGCTAGTTTGTGTGCACTGCATAATACTTGAGTCAGTAGTGTGTATTTCACACCGTGTGCAAGGTATTTGATAAATTGGCAACGCGCATCTGATTTGCAATTCCAAATCCAAATATGCTTTTTAAAATCTTTGTCTTGAATCACCCCCCCCCCCCCCCCTTGAAATGCCAACAAAGAGCCCCCACATTTTTGACAAACATATAAAGAGAGCACATGATGTAGACAAGCTTGAGAAGTAGCCTCAAAAATCGAGTTTGATTTTGTCCCCGCTGTTATTGTGTGCAACATCCCTAGGATTTCAATTATCATTTATAGGAATTAAATTTACATGTAAGTGGTTAAATGAAAGAGTTATTTTTATTTTACATGTTATTGTGACATTGTGATTCACTCATCATTTATGAAAAAAGTTATTTTCCATGTAATTGTGACATTTTGATTCGTTCATCATTTTGTGATAATTCAATGTACATGTAGTTGATGAATAAAATATATTATGTGTAATTGTGAGATTTAAACAATCAAATTCTCCTAAACATTCAATTTGATGGAGTTGCTTCTTTTTGTATCGAGTGTGAATGGCCCAATAAAAGAGGGTAGTGCCGGCTGTCATTCGAGGTGTAAATCTCACTCCATTTTTCTCTAATACAGTAACTTGTAATTGTTTGCGAATAAAGGACGCGTTTCAGCCAGTGAATGAAGGTGAAGGCTTTTCATTGTTGCAGCGTACTTCCTTCTACAATACAAATTTTTTTATAAATATGTGATGACAAAAAAATAGCCCGCTAGTTTTTATTGATTGTTCAGAATAAACAACCTTCAAATTTCCTGCTGTTTGTGTCGTTTATCAATAAACAACTTCTTGAAAGTGCATCTTTAAGTTGAGTCAAGTTCATTGCCTTGGAAGTTTTTTTCCCAAGAGTGTATTTAAATTGCTTGTGATAAATGATATATATAAAAATATATAGATGTTTACAAAATTTAACACATGTTATTTTACATAATCATGGAGAACCAAAGTGAACTTCAGTAGCATTTAATTTAATAAATACTGTATAAGTCTAAAATATTATAGAATATATTTCAAAATGCAAAGATTTCCAAGATTATTTGTTATTCCAATAGTATGTACTGTATTAAAACATAAATATTAGTGATATGGTACAGATGTGTTAATAGTTATATCTTGCAAGCCTCTCAGTGACATAAATACACACAAGCTCAGAGTGACTTATCACTCAAAATGCCAAAAGAGCTCCCCCCCCCCCCCATCATACAAAAAGCCCTGTTAATTAGCATGAGTTCAATGCAAAACAAATTTGAGAGAGCTACAGTGATTGCAGTGTGTATCCGTTAACCGGGGTAATAATAATCGTGTAATGCTAGGTTTACACCATGTCCCCGGCGACCACGGCAGCTCCGTTTCAGGCCACCGTGGACAAAACGGGATGGATGTGAGACAACGCGGGGGGACGGAATGGGCAAACATGACTGCCGTGTATGCCGGGCCAGATTTTTAAACTGTAAAACTTGACAGGCCATAATAAAACTTGGAGGCTGTCCGTAGTACGACGGAAAGACATTCCCCGACATCTCACGGTCCTTTTCCGTCCTATTACGGACAACCTCCAAGTTTTGTTACGGCCTATTACGTACTGTCACGTTTTGTTGCGTTCACCCCGTTTTACTTTGGCCTGCTAGGCTTCTCATCCGCACCATGACTGCCGTGGCATCCACGGCAATCGCGGCCTGTCACGTTTGCTCATTCCGTCCCCCCGCGTTGTCTCACGTCCATCCCGTTTTGTCCACGGTGGCCTGAAACGCACCATCAGTGGGGGGAAGGGGCTCTTCCCCCCATGGCCTGTCACGGATACCGTGGTAGACCATGATAGACCGTGGGAAAACTTGGCAAGACCTAACAAAACTTGAATACAGAGGAAAAATTTGTCAAAATCTCACGGCTCACTACGTTTTGGGCAAACGGGGCTGCCGTGGCCGCCGGGGACATGGTGTAAACCTACATTAGCATAAAGCGCTATGATCCCCACGGGAATAGCGCTATATAAATAACTATTATTAAGAATATTAGAGAGAGCTCTAGCTACTTGATGCCAACTGCGGAAGGTGCTGATCATGCACTTGACTCTTGAAAGATTGAGCTCCACTGTCATGTATACAGTCAAACCTGTGTATAGTGGCCACCCAAGGGAGACAAGAAATGTGGCCACTGTAGACAGATGGCCTCTATAGACAGGTTCAATTACATTGTTTTTCTCTGCAAGGGATCACTTTGAGTGGCCACTATAGGCAGGTTGGCTGCTATAGACAGGTGGCCGCTAAGACAGGTTTGACTGTACATCCAACTACATTCTCAGTTAGTATAATAGTGCTGAGTAATTAACTTTACTTTACTAAACTTTTAAACAAGTTTTTAATCGTAAACAAAAAAAATCAATTTGGGCTGCACCCTAAATCGATCACCAAATTGGTGATCTGCGGTGAAGCATTTCCAAGCGAATGATGTCATGTCAGCGCATAGAGACATATATGTGATATGCGCGTTATATATGCATTATTATTATTATTATTATGATGATGCAAGAGTTAACACTACACTATGCATTCATCTACAGGTGCTGAACGAGCTGCTGGAGACATGTGGTGCCCCCGTGGAGATCAGAGATGGCAGTGTGGGCAGCATCTCGGTAGAGATCCCCTGGTCATCGCTGCTGACCGCCAGCAGTAAGGTGGAGATCAGGGGGCTACAGCTGACCATCCAACCAAAGTATAGAAGCGAGGATGCCTCCCCTGAAGGTCAGTATCATATTAACTCTTTCTCTGGCACGTTGCAAGTTTAACATGCCCGTAGAAGTACATGTATGTAAGACAGTTAAGATCCCCCTGGTTATCACTGCTGACCGCCAGTAGTAAGGTGGAGATCAGGGGGCTACAGCTGACCATCCAACCCAAGAACAGGAGCGAGGATGCCTCCCCTGAAGGTCAGTATCCTATTAACTCTTTCTCTGGCATGTTGCAAGTTTAACATGCCCATAGAAGTACACATAAGACAGTTAAGTTCCCCTGGTCATCACTGCTGACCGCCAGCAGTAAGGTGGAGATCAGGGGGCTACAGCTGACCATCCAACCCAAGAACAGGAGCGAGGATGCCTCCCCTGAAGGTCAGTATCCTATTAACTCTTTTTCTGGCATGTTGCAAGTTTAACATGCCCGTAGAAGTACACGTAAGACACGTAAGTACACCACCAGGCAAAGAACAACACATTATTATATGTTTTGGTACCGTTTTGTGGTACCAAATAGATACCTAACATTTTGCAAAGGGTTGTGTAATTCATAAACAAAGCAGTTAATTTCCACCACTTACGGAACCACTGCTATTTCCTGGTTCCATTCGGGCCAACCATTTGCGAGTGCGCAATAATGCTATTCATGTGCACGTTTGTAAACAATAGATTCCCGGGCGATTCGTTCGCTCTGCATACATTGCAATTTACCGCACACATAGCAGTCTGCGTAATTCAGACCGCATGAACGCATGCTTTAGAATGGTGATGCGTTTCCAATAATTTTTTTTTCTTTCTGGAAACATATTTTTGTGAACTTGTTGATGGAATGGAATACTAAAGATGTTACCTTTCTTTAATAAGAATATTATTTTTGGGTGGTGGTACCCTTTAAGATCCCCCTGGTCATCACAATATACTGAATATGATGAGGAGTCGTGTGCTAAGTCCCTATGACCTACATGTAGTATTAAATTGTATTCATGCATATGTATGAGCTAATTTGCATAATTTATGCAAAACAACAGGTTAATGTAATATTGCGTTATCTGCATTCCGAATGCAAGATAATTGACAGCAGTAATGAATTGTATACTTCTGATTTTAGTTTAACCGCAAAAAATACCATAATTTGAGTGAAACAATTTTAAAGTAGCTGAGCGAAGAAATATCACAAAATATCACAAAATAGACAAATTATACATGTACGGGAAGCTTATACCAACCAGAACACAACTCATCTGCTCTTACGTCTTGAAATATCAATGAAACGCGATAAGAAGCGTGTTTCCAAGACCCTTCTCAGAACTTCTATATGGCTTGAAACGGGAATTACCGAGTACGGATTAATGACGTCACACGTGCGAGTCCCCCGCCTAGAGCGTAGAGCGAGACGTATACAACTGTGTATTAAAACCCTCACAAGAAGTTCCGCAATTCAAGTTTGAGCGTTTATATCTCTCATGTTACTTTATTACCGTTCATGAGTTTGGTATGATTGGAAGGCTTATATTCCCCACTTTAAACTGATATGACATTTGCCATGAATATGTTATCATGGAATGCGCATGACACCCGAATATGGGGCAAAGTCAAAAGTAAAATGTTGCAAAATGCATTGATAAAACAACAGTGTACCCTCCTTTTGTTGTGAGAACGGTGTTATGAATAATGTTCAGTCGGTCATGCGTGAATGTCAATGGCGTTTTATCATTTTTTTAAAGGATGAAATATACCTTTATTATTTTGAGGTGGTGCAATAACGATTGTGTATGTTGCTAGGAAGATGTAGTGTGTTTTATTGACTGATTGAGAAATTATCAATATGTTTGACCATATTAATGCTTTTTGCAAGATTTCACTTTTGACTTTGTAATGCACATTCCATGATAACAAATGTCATATTATTGTGAAGGGGAGAATACAAGCTTTTCAATGGTAACACATTTATGAACGGTAATACAGTAATAAGGGAGATATGAACGCTCAAACTTGAATTGCGGAACTTTTTGTGAGGGTTTATAATACAGACTTCACATGACACGAACTTACGCCAGCTGATGATGGAAGTGGAATACAAATCTCTCGAAAACAGCTAATTACATTTTATTATTGCGTATAAAGAATATTCCATTATACTTGAATCATGCAAATAGATTTGTCTACCCTTCTATGTCGTGTAATTTCCCGAGATGTTTTCGTAAACATGTTAGCCTGGCAGCTAGCGCAGAGTGAATATTGTTGGTGACTATTGTTCAGGTATGACAGTGAATCTTGAGCACACCTTTGCATTTTATGATGTCATGCAGTTCAAATAACGGTGCATATGTAATTAATATTCGCAATTAAATAGTACTAGTAGTAGAAGTGTTTTTAGTGACTTTACTGAAGAATGAATTCATGTTATTTTCCGTCTCGTCCTCTTCATTCTATCCCTCCTACATCCCCATCATCATCATCATAATCAAAAGCATCATCATCATCATCATCATCACTATCACTATAGTCTATACCAATGACATTATATTTTGTGGAGCTGTTTACATCAACTTTGATGTCTACATTTAGTAGCAGTTCCTCCTGAAGATCAGGCATTGTGATGAGAATACTTAGCGTTCGGGTGGTATACACATACACCTACAGTACACAAAGCCCACGGGCTTGGGAGCACACCTACAGTACACAAAGCCCACGGGCTTGGGAGCGCTCTCATGCGCTCTTCACACATGTGACGTCATTAATCGTACCCCCACACAGCGGACTGACCAAGGGCGAATAACGGGTCGAAATTTCATCACTTTAGATTGCAGATTAATCAATTCTGTGACAATTTTTGACAAAATATATATGAATTATTAGGAAGAATGTAACATTTCCTTTGCGATGATGCCAAAATTATTTAGGTTACAAGCACTTTTAAACCTTCGCTCAGGTACTTTAATAACCATGATAATTTCTGCTTCATGGATTGTGCAGTACATATAATGAACAGTTCAACAATTCTGCATATAGACTCAGAAGACTTGTTTCCAAGCTACATTCAGAGAACGCAGTTTCTCACCTAATGATCTTGGGGGAAAGTCCCTGGACCCTGGGCAGTAAGTGTCGCATCAAATAAAAAATTGGTGTCTGTTTAGTCACATCCCCTCTAAACAATGGCCAAGATGCTGCAACGGCTGAGCCTTGGGAAAGACTAGGCACTAGTCACAGCACAGGCATGCAAGTGATGCTATTATATGTGGGTTTACCCATTATGTAGTAGCATGAACACAACAGGGCTCACTCTCTGCGTAAACTTTTGGAATTTATGTCAATAAAATATTGTTAATTATATGTCAATATCCTGTTATAATTTTGGACTCTGTATAGATCTCTAAGAATTGTTTAGTGTCTTTGTAGTCACATTCCCTTGTTCTCTGTACTGGCCAAGAGGCCCTAGTAATGGCTGAGTTTATATAGTTTTAGAATTGATGGCAATATCCTTTAGTAAATCCTTCTGATAGTGTTGGACTTTGGTATCAAACCAACATGTACACAAAGGAGAGTATGGTTTAAAGTGAGGCCTGTAAAGTGTCAGATATTGCCCAAAATGACATTTGAGACTTCAATCCTGTACCAAAATCATTGTAAGATATGACCGAATGATGTGTGAAAGTTTCATTGAAAAAGAACACTGCTTTCCTGGTTAAAAAAGCGAAAATATGCGTCAGCTTTTACAACGGACGTTTATGAGGTTCATGACCGTTTGTTAACGCTTTTGAGCTGAATGATAGATATCGTCATACTAAAAGGGCATTTGAAAAAATCTAAACCTATTTTATTCTTCTCTTACCATAAACTAAACAACACGGTAGAAGAGAAACGAGGAAGCTCCAAGTAATTTTCGTGGAGTTAGACACTTTACAGGCCTCACTTTAAGCATTCATGGCAATGAACCTGTCTGATATCTTATGATAACTTTGGACTTTGCATCTCTGAGAGTTGAATTTATTTTTACATCAAGAGATCAAAGGTCATATTAATTGTGCACATTGTGCACAATGTATGGAGGATATCTATTGATGTTCATACATGTGATGACATACTGTAAATGGTACCCTGGGGTACCAAACGAAAATCCGCCAATTTGTTTAATTATTTATTTATTTTTTAGGGCTGTACTGGGGTATAGCGTGCATACAAGCGCGCGCCACACTGCATGCACAACGCAATACGGTTGTACTTCAAGTGGACACAAGATGGCGCTACACAACGCGGGATACCGGGGTACAACGGTACCCCGGGGTACTGCGTGTGTCATCATGTACTATTGTAGATGATTTAATTTGATATCAATTGGTGTTTTGAATTTAAGCTGAAAACTAGGATACAAAATTAATTTGATTTCATAAAGCTGATAAATAATGGGTTATTTCAGCTTGATATATATCTAAACAATATCCTTAATTATTAATGACATACATTATTTATTTGAAGATTTGGGTTTAAGATGTCTAGAGCTAAGACGTACATGATAATTCAATAAACAAGTTATACATCAATTGTAAATTGAAACTAATAAAAATGTATGTCGATGTGATGCTATGTATGTATAGTTTTGTTTTCTTATGGCAATGCATTTGCATAATGTATCGTTTGTATAATTAATGTTGGACTTTGCTATGATACCATGAAGTATTATAACTTAGGTGAAATTACATTTGTATGGCTACATGTAATCAATAAACAAGTTACTTGATAAACATACTGTACATCACATTTTTAAAACCTATGAAAATGTCTGTCAATTCATTGAGCTAGCTGGTTTGCATTGTATCCTATGACCGGGGTAATAATATCATTTTAAAGCGCTTAGAGATGATTATCAAATTATTATATTAGGCGCTATATAAATGGAGTATAATATCATAATTATTATTATTATTATTGAATTATTTCATGAAAATGTTTGATGATGTGACTCTCCAGGTACAGGGAGCCTGAGTGAGTCCATGTGGAGCAGCATGAGTCTGACCAGCAGCATCATGCTGGCCCAGGAGTGCCTCAAGCAGGAGCCCACGGAGGGGGAGCAGGAGGCAGGGAGCAGCCAGCCCTTTGAGGGACCCGAGCTCCTGGCTCAGACAATCGAGTCCGGTAAGATACTCCACTTGATTTTCTCATCACTACTATCACTAGTTGTATTTTTTTCTCTCAAAAAACCAGGGCTTGCCCTTAGCAATGGCCGGCTGCCAGTGGCCACCAGAAATATCATTTGGCCACTAGGAACTCTTGTTTTGGCCACCAACAAATTATGATCTACATGTACAACAAACATGTCTACTGTGGGAGTTATTTTGGCTACCTTAAGGAAAATCTTAAGGGAGAGCCCTGCCAAAAATGGTAACCTGTTAAAAAAAAAACAATTGATGGTTATTGCTTAACCTATAATTGTTCTTTTATTTGTTTAACAAATTATGGTAATATGGGTCCATGTGCTGGTTAATTTTTCATGGATAATGTACAATTTCATTCAAGGGTGTGTTCCACAAAGATTAAACTTAGCTTGAAGTTGGCCTGAACAATTATGGAAAGCCATGGGCGTCGATGTGTAATTGATACCTATTGTTCAGGGGGGATGATCTATTCATTCATCCCTCGCTGAACAATAGGTATTACGTAAGGGTCGATGCCCATGTGGAAAGCCATTAGTTTCTTTGTAAAATTCTTTAAATAGTTCTCTTTGAAAGGCATGCATTTTGATAAAAATCAGTAATGTTAGTTATTATCAAGGAGCCTTGAATTATTGATATAAATTTGTGTTGGAAGTCTCAGATACTTGCACTTATTTGCTTTCGAATACATTTTATTCCAAGGCTACAATTAATGGCCTTCTTGAAATCGTAGGAAAAAAAGCATTCAATGTGCTTAATGAAGGCAAAACAACCTGGAGAAAGTGAATACATAAAGTACAAGGGCCATTCTTTGAAAAGTGAAACTTTTTCGGAAAAATTGAAGTTTTATTTTTCTGTAGTTTTGTTCCATATTTGGAATGATCCATGTGTAAAGTTTCATGAAATACATGATTTGAAGTTTAAAATGAAACTTTTTTACTCATTTGCATAAATTTACATATTTCAATATTTTTCTAATAATCATAATTCAGAAAATAATCAAGATATCAAAAGGATAATTAGCAAGCTCATTCTTCTCACTTTCCTGTACAGGTTGATACCAACTTTGTAAAAATTCAACCTTTCATTCTTTTCTAAACCCGATATTATAAAATTCCCATTTTTCCATTCATATTGTACATGTACATGTCACACACGTGACCACCCCAAAATGTCACACACGTGACCAGACGTTGCCACATAATTAAGTACTATAAAAAACAACGGTTTGATATAATTCTCATTCATTGCTATTGTTGTACTTACAAATGTATAGTACTTCTCTGGTAATAAGATAAACAATATAGCTATTCATATTTTAAAGAATTTTCCAAATGAAATTTAGTTATGAAAAAAGCGCTCCGTGCGAAGTCACACACGTGACCCATGCCATTTGACCTCTGACATTGAGTTACGTAATCCTTATAAAATCTTTTGTGTTAAGTTTGAAAGACTACACCATATTCAAGTCACATATGAAGTAAAAATCATTATAGTCTCATACTTACTGAAATATAAGCATCCCATTTCAAAATTTGTCATGTTTTGGGTCACACACGTGACCAAGAATGGCCCACAATATCATTTGGCTAAAACATAGTTTAATGTACACCATGTTCAAAGTAAGATACGTGTATGAAGAAGATGTATTGCAGAATCTAGCAGGGAAGGGGTTACTTATAAATGATCATCTATAACGCAACTCATCTTGTGAAAGTGGAAATAGGAATAGAAGTGAAGGTGATAATATCCGAAGGGGAAAGAATGCCTTGCAGCGTGCAACCGAGTTCATGCATAACTTGATGACAACAAACAACCCCCATGCAGTGGGAACTTGACCGCATTTGACCTTAGCCTTGTGATGAACCCCCTGGCAAGCTGATCCACTTAACTTCCAACATTCGATTCATAGTAAAAAATGGAAGGGAAGAATGTCGATGACACGACAACGCGACAACAACGCACCGAGGCTCGGCTCTTCTAGAACTAAAAAAGGAGAATCCAGTGCAGATTAGAGGGATGAAAGGGAGAAGGCAGTTTAATTTGTCAGTTGTCGGCAAGGACGGCTTCACTCAGATAGCACCCTGACATCTGAACTTGCGAGAGACAAGCTCAGAGAGATAGAGATGTTTAGAAAGTAGAGGAAGAGCTGGAGAATGGGTTGGGGATGGGGGGAGGGGGGGGGGGGGGGGGGAGGAGGGATGATGGGTTCAAAGGGGTGATGGGTTCAAAGGGGTGGGTACAAGGGGGTAATTGGTAGCCCTGTGGGAATCTTTCCCCCTCTTCCCTCATTGATACCTCACTAATATCTGAACTTGTAATATATGAGAGGAAAAGGGAGAGAGATATATAGAGGGGGGGGGGGGGGGGGGGGAGGGAGAGACGGAATCTCAGAGATAGTAGTGAAATAACTAAGGGAAGGGATGGGAGCAAGGGGCTAGTTGATACCCCTGTCAAAACTCTTGTCCACCTCCCCTCACAGACAGAGAGCACCCTGACATGAACAATAGCAGAGAGGAGAGGAAGGGAGATTAAGTTAAAGTAGTTAAATAGCAAGTGTGGTTTGGAGCAGGGGGGTAATTTATAGCCCAGTGGGATATCTCCCTCTCCTCCCCAACCCCCTCACAACATTATCTAGACCCTGACATCTGAACTTGAGAGAGGAAGAGAGATAGAGATGCAAAGAAAATAGTGGAGTAGCTGGGTGAGCAAGGGGAGGGGGAGTATTTATGTAGCACCCCTGTGGGAATATTTGTCCCCCCCCCTCCTCTTAAATATATCATCCTGCCATCTGCACTTGTGAGAGACAATTGTGAGAGGAAGAGAAAGAAGTGAAATGGCTGGGGGGGGGGGGGGGGGGGGGGCGATGACGACATCAGGTAATTGATAGCCCTGTGGACATCTTACCCTCCCCCCCCCCTCTCTCTCTTAACAGAAAGCACCCTAACATTTTACCTTGTGAGAGATGGGCAAGAGATAGAGAGAGGTGAAGAGAAAGTACATTGCAGCTGGGGAGAACAAGATAAGGAAGGGACTGGAGCAAGAGTGCCATGTACATCATTACATACAGTGGCGTAGCGATGGGGGGGGGGGGGGGGGCACAGGGGGGCACGTGCCCCCCCAATAATTTGGAAAAAACAATAGAAAACATAAGGGGACATTTTTTGAAAAAACAAAGAAATACATAAGGTGTGCCCCCCCAATAATTTTGCGTGCCCCCTAATCAGTCCGGCCACGCTACGCCACTGATTACATACATGTTCAGAACGTGGAGTAAGGATTTAATTCAATGAAGCTTTGATGGCCATGCATGTATCTGATTTTGGTGCCCCATGGCCGGTTGGTTGGCCGGCCATGATGTTTTGAGCCCTACTGTGTGTTTAAATAACAGAATGTATCACTAGAGAGAATCAGATGGAGAGAGAAGGAGAGAGAAGGGAGGATAACTTAGAGAGGGCTAAACGAATCCATCATCAGCAATTGATAAAATAGTGACCCCTCATAACCTTGGCCTTAGCTTGAACCTGAGATTGGTTGGTCAGTCTTGTTGACCATTGCTTGCCTCAAAATGACCTGCATATTTGAACCGCCAGAGGGATCCTCGGTCGGTCGGTCGGTCAGTCGGGTCTGGATGATTCATTGTCTGATTTACTTGTTTTCCTGTCTGCAATTGAATTGTCCATTAAACTGTTGGCTTATTCCGAGCTAAATTGGAATGCTGAACAACTCGAAAACAACATCCCCACCAACATCTCTTTTGACGGCGTGTTAAAAAATACACTTGCAAGTTGCAAGGGAGTGTATCCTTGAGCTTGTACACCGCATGTCTTCCACAATATATGATGAGAAATGACAGCTCGGCCTTAACCTCCAATTTTCTTTCTTGTTGGGCATTCAAATGTAATTATTGCCCAGTTAACTATCAACTTATGGGGTAATAGTTTTAAAAAAATAGATATTTATGACCGCTAGAACCGTAGTAGGTGGGTGGCGCAGGTGATTTGTTTCTAAACATAATTTCTAAAGATCTTTTCTTTCTTCGCTGATAAATTGAGTCTTAAATTTGCGAGAGAGGTGACCCTGGAAAATAAATGAGATAAAGGCCCTTGTTTTTAGAATGTCAGGGGTAAAAAAAGTGCAGATGCTGCATGAACCCTTTGTAGAAAAGAGGAAATTAAAAAAAGAGAAAAGGTCTTGGGTTTGGCGGTAATGGGCATTCGGCGTGAATAATTGAAGTGTGGCTTTTCTGATAACAAGCAAGGCAATAGACATAGTACTATTAATAGTATAATTTGTAATCATGAATTTAAAATAAGTGATTACTATATATTCTTATTTGAACTAGATTTAAATTTGTTTTTAATATGCATTATATACATGTATGAAATGGAAAATGAAAATTGTATGACAAATGTTTGCATACATTGTATCTTTACATACTCCATCTTGGAAAATGTCCATGCTGAAACAATACGCGACATTGCAAGTTGAAAAATACAAATTTCCCCAAATAATTTGAATTTAGCAGCTTTGAAAAAAAGGGATAAAGTAGAAAAACACTCTTGCAAATATATTTAGCTCTCGTGATAGATTAAAAGCATCAAAAGTTTGATCTTCTGTAAAAGGCAATATACATTTATAATATGTTACAATGTATATTGGAGGCAAGTGAGAATTTTACATGCATTTACAGTAGATAAGGATATTATAATTATGCAAACAAATAGTAATGTTTCTAACCTATTTTGGATGTGGGAAAAAATCATTAAAAAAAACTTTTCTGTGCTTTTTTTTAAAGTGTAATTTAAAATTTTGTATTAAAAAACTATGAATTTATGCTCTCTTGAGTACTAAACTATTTATTGTTAATGTTAATTTTATGTTTATTTTGATTTGAATTTGTTGTGCTTTCAATAAAATAAAAAACAATGAAATGCAATGATTTACTTGCAGTCCTGATGCGTGTGGAGGTGACACTGATAGACACTGTGGTGAGGCTGGAACACGTACCGCAGGGGTCCAGCACTGGAATTGCACTAGAAATACACCTCGAGAGGTGAGTCAAAACTTAAAAAAAAAAAAAAAAAAAGATACCGTCCTTTCGCAAGCCAAAATTCAAAAGTTGTGAAGTTTATTGTCTTGTATGGAGGAAAATGCCCTCTAAGAGCTTAGTCTGAGAAGATAAGAACTTGAAAATACATTATAGTGGAATTATAATATTAATTGTTTTAAGAGCTCGAGATTATTAACGATCACAGTTATGCTGTTTAATTAGTCTACCAACTGCAGACCCTTTATTGCAATTTTTGTTTGTACTCGATCTTCACAAACCAAATATTTGATGTTTTGTCTCAGCACGATTACAGTGATTCAGTGAGAATTTTTATGTAACAGGGTGATTTTTCTTTAAATTTGGTAAACAGCACTATGATAGATTCACTACGTTTTCAGAGAAAGTTCACCCAGGGAATACAAACAAAAAAACACCAAAGAAAAAGAGAAAAGCAAACTATATATTAACACAGGCATTATTTATTGTGCTTTCAAGTGTGTGTTTGTGTGTGTGTGTGAGTGTGTGTGTGTCTGTGTGTATGTCTTTGCATGTGTGTATGTCTTTGCATGTGTGTATTTGTGTCAAAATACTACATATTGTATAAATTATATCAACATGATTTTGATCTGATAAAGAAAGTATGGTATTAATTGAGTAAACAAAATGCCACTTCGTTCCGTCCTGTCCGAGCCACTGAACTGATTCAATATTTTGATTGAGAAGACAATGCCCCGAGTTTGTATTTTCTGCATGTTGGTGGTTCTGGCTCCGTGACCCGCTAAATCAGATGACGGGGGAGAATAAAAGAAGTGCTTATCGGCACTGCTTTCATAACCCCTGGAAGACAATTAGCTTTTAATAACAAAGAACCATGCATTCTCCATCATACCCGAGTATATAAGTATTCCTTGGACCACTGCCCTCGATGGGTTAACTTCTTTTAGTGTCAGTACATGTACATGTAGTTTACCAACAAAACAAAAAAATAGGGGAGTCATTTTATATTAATAATCCTTGAACGTGATCATCGATGCCGCTTTGAAAAGATTTGGAATGTGTGCGAGCAACAATGGGATTACCTGCCGAAGGACACCAATTCAGCGGGTTTGGGTGGATAATGATTATTTCTGACTTGCCGCGCACACTTGACCTTCTTCGACATGTGTATCGCAGCAGAGCCTAATGAGATCCCATTATAGGAGATTATTACAAGTCATTACATCTTTTCAGCGCCGCATAATATGGTCCTCATGGCGTGGCCTTTGCCCATGTTTGTTTTTCATTCCCGTAATGGTTTTACTTTATAATAATAGTGGAGGTGGGTAACCTTGGATCCAATTTTGCAATATCTCGAGCTTTATTTAAATTGAGCCTATTATTATCATTAGTATTATTATTTTTGTATTATTATTATTTTTTAACATTTTTTTTCTGTCAAAAGAAAATGATTTGTACTTGTACCTTTGTTGTTGTCTGATTCTTTTGCATTGCATAATTGTTCACCGCCCAAAACTTACTTTTTTTTGTAAAACTTTATTTTGTTTCCGCATTCTAAATGAAGGCCTTGATGCTTGTTGATAATGATCAAGCAAAAATTGACATTTCTTTGTAGTTCTTTATTTTTTTCAAATTTTTCATGAAATATAAAAGAAGACCTTGATTATGGGGGCTTGATGAATTTCTTTGCAGTTTTGCGAACGTGATCGCAAGATGTCACTGAAAAGAGAATGGAATGTCAAGCTAAAGTGAAATGTACTAATTTAAAAGTCGTTTTAGTAAGTGTGTTCATGATGAGAGCATTAAATAATAATTTGTGTTCATGTAAATGTAGCAGATTCTTTGAAAAATACATTAAGTTTATTATAAAACTATTAAGGAATAGGACTAAAAAGCTGCATCCCTACAGGTGAGCCCTAGCTCACTCTCCTTGTAAAGTTGAAGATGGTTTTCTGCTTACAGAAGTATCCCAGGTTGTGAGGCTTCTGACTAGTTCAGCGATGAAGGGGCCTCTGGCCCGTGCCACCACTAGCCTGCTCTGTAGCTCAGTTGAGAGAGCACTGGTCTAGCAATCTAGAATTCTCGGGTTCAAGTCCTGGGGGACCACAGTTTTAATCAATCGATCAATCAATTAGTCAATCAGTCAGTCAGTCAGTCAGTCAGTCAGTCAGTCAGTCAGTCAGTCAGTCAGTCAGTCAGTCAGTCAGTCAGTCAGTCAGTCAGTCAGTCAGTCAGTCAGTCAGTCAGTCAATCAATCAATCAATCAATCAATCAATCAATCAATCAATCAATCAATCAATCAATCAATCAATCAATCAATCAATCAATCAATCAATCAATCAATCAATCAATCAATCAATCAATCAATCAAATCAAATCAGTTAATTGTTATCAGATAACTGGTTTCTAAATGTACGCTGTGAACGTGATCAAGAGAATCTGTTGAAAGGGCTGTGGTATTTCTGCTTCAAACAAAGATGAAGAGGATATACATGTACCTCAGAGGAACAAACGTGACATGCTGTTGCACGTTTCACAATTTTACAAATTTCAGTAAAAAAAATTTAAAAAGGGAGAAAAACACACTAAGCAGCTGGACTAGGAAATCAATTGAGCATAGCATGCATATATTCTTGGCCTGTTTTTTTTTTGTGTGTTTCTATACTTGTACGCGGGTTACCTTTTTTGGATGAGCTGCTATGTATGGGGGTGATTAAGGAGTTTTTTTTTTCCACCCAGAAGTAGAGAATTGGGTGAAGGACATCGGCTTTGTGATCCTCTAAATGTCTGCGGGCTACCCCTTAAGCTATACCGTTGAATAACAATCGCTCTTTTGACAAGTTTTTCTATTCTTTTTTTTTTTTTAATAGAATGAACCAAAACATATATCTCTTTCCCAGGCCGTAATCACGCCAAAAGTGCTTTTCATCGGTTCGCACAATGGCAAAGAATAGTAGAGACATGGGGTGAAGGGCTGGGTGGTGGGCTGACTCCAAAACATCACTTGACAGGGTGGTTCAGAGTTGAATTATAGCATGATCTAGTCCCAGCGAAATGTGATTAATGACCAGATCTATTTGTCTTGTCTGTCTGTCTACAGATCTGTCTATGTACTGTCTCTTCTAAAAAATGATATTTTTT
Organism: Echinarachnius parma; assembly: GCA_037951105.1. Lineage (NCBI taxonomy): Eukaryota > Metazoa > Echinodermata > Echinoidea > Clypeasteroida > Echinarachniidae > Echinarachnius > Echinarachnius parma. The sequence goes on from JBAMJV010001924.1 coordinate 55,607, forward strand.
ATTGCTCAATTATTCATCGTTCTTTGGAGATATTATAACAGTATTGTCAGCCCGTCTTTTATTAATGAGAAAAAGAGGATATACCACAAACAATCATGGTTTAAATTTGGAGAACACTTACGGAGTTGAGCTTTAAAGGGCTCTAGTATGTGCAAAAAGTGATGAGTGGTTGATACAATGTATATTTTTGTTATATGATATATGTCGATTGGGTGCTGTGTGAACATTTCAAGTTAAATGGATGTTATATGGCCGAGTATTGAGCAAAAATGCAAAGTGATATTCACTAACTCAATGCACTCAATTTGTACACGGTTTTCGTGGTCCAGTGGATAATTTAACATCTGAACACTTCAACCCTACATATCTTTTGAACGAAATATGTTAATACGAATACAACAAGGTATGAGGGAACCGCTAGAATTCCAATTAGATTTTGAGGAATTGGACAATGTTACTATTAAAGTCCCTTTAAACATACTGTAGATGAATGTCATATGTTGGACATCTGTCCTTCTGAGTTGATTAATGGATAGAGCGCATTGTATCATTCCTTTACAAAATGCGCAATGAAATTCAGGGACGTCCTTGATGTTTTTGAGGATGATTTACACTTTCTGGGAATGTACAAAAGCTTTATTATCTAAGTCAATATCTGTATTTTTAACCGTAACAGCAAAAACCCTGTTAGTGACAGGTCCCGGAAATGTAATGTTACATGTATGTACATACATACTACTGTGCATGAACATGTATAAGCCCTCCGCACACAGACCAGACTCTACCCGATCCGACTGGTTTTCAGTCGGTTCAGCCCAGTATACGTTGCTATAGGACTCCTGTTATGCCGGTCAAGAGGCATTTGGAGATCATTCGAGGCAGATTCAACATATTGAATCGGCTACGACTGAGTGAAACCGAATCTAGCCTGAATGAAAACTAGTCGGATCAGGTCGAGTCGGCTCTGTTTGTGGAGGGCTTTAGGCTCTGATCTAGATGGAGAATGTGTGTTATACCAAAATTAAATAAACTTGAGCAGTTTTTAATTTCATACTAACTTTGTTTTAATTCCTATTAAGAAACAGTGTTGCCTCTGAGCCATGGGCGTCAACAGGCGGGGGACGGGGGAGACATGTCCCCCCCCCCCACTTTTGAAAGTGGAGGGGATTGTCCCCCCCACTTTTTTCATAAGTGTATACATTATGTATGTTTGATTCCATAGATTTCACTCTGACATACATGTATATGTGAAATTTCTGTCTCAGATATGCACCAAATCGTACAATTTCAAGCCCAAAAGTGCAAAAGCTCCCAACAGTGAGAGGGGGACACCCCCTCCCACACCCTGCCCCGCTCTGTCGCTTCGCTCCCTCGCTGATGTCCCCCCCACTTTTGAGAAGCTGTTGATGCCCTTGCTCTGAGCGCTTTAGACCAGTTGACAATTTTAAGTCATAGGGTACAGTCCTATCCTGTACACAATGTGTGCACCATCTTCACTCCATGTGAAGCATTTATTCCAAGCAGCAGAGGGCAGAACAGTGTTAAAGCTTTCATTCATTTCCTCTGATAACCAATCAATCTTCCCCACAATTTCCAAGATCTTTTTTTTATTATGAGCAGAACTTTACAGATTATGTTTGGCTGTACTTTAACTTAAATGATATCTTCTTCGTTTTACCTGAAAAATATACCTAGTAGTTGTATCCCAATATTGAAATTCTAACTTTCAAATTGGACAAGCAAGTAAGTTACTTAATATATGTGACCAGCTGTAGCAAAACCCTGCACTTGTCGGTAAAAATATAAATGTAGATTCATACCATTAGGAAGGCCTTATCACAAGCTTTCATTTGATGCTTTGTTCTAACAAATTGGTCCATAATTGGCGAAGATATGATTGTTTCAATTTTACAATCATACAATGTAGGTCTTTTACAATCATAGGTCTTTTTTACACACGTTATGTGAACTTAAAATGCCCATTTCTTCAAAACATGAAGTGCAGGTTTTTGGTATAGCCGGTCAAATATACTGTACATGGAGCCCTTTATAGCTAAAGCTAAAGCTTATTTAAAGCTCTCACTCTCTTTCCTGTAGATATTTTGTTTTTAATCTATCCCCTTTGTATTTGAAATGCTCAATTATCTATGATATTACTTCCGTGCACCCTTCGTCTTTCCCACACACTCATTCTGTCTCTGCCTTTAAAGTGATCTATTAACTTTGTTGACATGTGCAAAAAGTGATGAATGGTTGATGCAATGTATATTGTTGTTATCTGATATGTCCACAGGGTATTGTGTGAAAATTTTGTTGCATGGCCGAGTAATGAGCAAAAATGCAAAGTGATATTCACTACATGTAACTCACTTTGTACACGGTTTCGAAAATCCAACGGATAATTTTTTATCTGAACACTTTTATCTGAAAATTTGAAAAACCAAAAACTGTCCCATGATTTTATTGTTAATACGAATACAACAAGGTATGAGGGAACCGCTAGAATTCAAATTTGATTTTGAGGGTTTGGACAATGTTACTACATGTAAGTCCCTTTAAATATTCTCGTGTAGCGTAATTGAGAGAAATCATCATGAATTCAGATTTCCTATCATATTTAAATAGTACTAGTATTGCTCAATTATCTCTATTCAAAGGGTAAGCTTCTACTTGCAGCGCCCCCAAGCCCCGTGAGCTTAATTCTTATTCCGGCGTCACCAGAGGGCATATTCTAATTCCAGCATCACCAGAGGGCAGATTTCTAATTGTGGAATCGCTCTTACGCTCTGACATTTCCCTCGCATCTATTTGTAAGGATGCTATAAATCAATAACTACCGACTTTTTTCCCGTTGAGGAATTCCCTCCCGGTAGCTTTTAATTTTGAAATCAGAAGAAGAGCCAAGACCTTCCTAATTATCACTGAAATGCCAAGCGAACGTCCTCCCCGCTTTTCTTGGAATGCCATCTGTCCGTTTAATCGTGTGGTTCTTCCCGTTTTCTTTTTTTAATACACATCCCTGTGCATCGCAACATACGCTGACATTTTGTTGCGCTCTCCCTCGGCGGCTGCGATGAATTTCAGTGAACTAGACTCATTTCTGGGTTACGCGGGAACCCAGTCTATGAAACGTAATGCGATACGTGCAATATACCGTGCATTTACTCTTTTAATTTTCCAATTTTTACTTTCTCGGTGAGAAATAAATGATAGAATGCCAGAGGTGAAGTTTACGGTATAGCAGCTGATTGATGGGGTGAATTTTGTCTATTAAAAGACCTTTCTCTCCAGCTTCCAAGTTGTTTTTAGGCTGTGGTAAAATGCAGAAACTGAGATTGTTTTTCAGATGCTTAATAATAGAAATCCTTGGAAGAAGAAAATTGAAAAAGTTCCAGCACCTTCTGTTTGTTAGTATTTCCTAAATATATCATTGCCCTTTCTCTGAGCAGGATACTTTTATTTGATACTCCGTATTTAAAGCTAGAGTTCTTCTGAGGTATTTCTAAGGGTTGTTGTTTTTTTATGTCTAGCTAATTGTCAGTTTGGAAAAAAAATAACCTTCAATCTATCCATTTGAAATGGTAGTTTAGGTATTCTTTAATAATACTCTGAACGTTCCTCCTATTTTCTTTGTTTTCCTTTTCTTTCTTTGGTTTTATATTACTGAAATAGAGATGGAATTGTATGAAGTTTGAAAAGAAGGGAACCAATACCTCCAAAGTGCTCTGCTTTTTCAAAACTCCCTTGGGCAAGGACAGAGGGGTGCACATGATTCTTGTTCTAAATGGGGGTGGGGGCGTAATTTGTATTTGAAAGACGGCATGAAGCCCAAAATGGGTGGGATGCAGGGGGCCCACATTAAGCCCCTGCTATAGTAGCCCCAGGAACCTCTCATAACGTGGAAAATCGATGCATGTTTTCATCCTGTACGATGTATGTAGCTCCACTCTGACTAAATATTTGTAAGTGAATCGCTCCGTTTATTGGCCAGTAATCAAATGGTAGGCTGAACTGGTTGGCTCATGCCCTACTTCTTCACTTGGTAGGCCATTACGCAAGGACGTACTACTATACACATTCATATTTTTTGGTACAAATAGAAATTACATGCACATGATACCAGAGATTTTAGAGAAAAAATTAATATATTAACAAATTACAAATAATTCATTTTTATTTGATATAGATATAGTCTTAATATAACATGTATACATGTGTATACACTAAGTCCTGAACTACACTGTAGGTTAAATTTGACCTATTTAATATATGGTCTGATTTTATTAAAAGTACAAACTGAGTATTCTTTGGACCAGTCCTGAATGGATTAAAGGGGACCACCACACAAATAACAGCACAGGCTTATATGTTTTGGTACAGATGTTTGATATCAAATAGATGTCCAACACTTTGGAAAGGGTTGTGTAATTCATAAACAATGCAATTAATCACCGACATGCACGAAATCAACAGGGCCTTTGGTTCCATAAGCGCCAAACATTTGCGAGTGCGCCATTGCTTTACACACATACATTTGGAGACAGTAGAACAATGGAAGAAGCAAATATGTCCTAGACAATAGACTAGATTTCTTCTGCAGACCCATGAAAACATACTTATGGTGATGAGTTTGCAAATTGTATAATTTGTCTGGAAACCTATTTTCCTGAACTTGTTGATGGAATGTACTACTAAAACTATTACCTGTCATTTATAGGGCCATTCTTGGTCACGTGTGTGACCCAAAATATGAATTTTTTTGAAATAGGATACTAATATTTCAGTAAGTATAGGAGGTATGATGATGTGAACTTCATATATGACTTGCATATGTTGAAGTCTTTCAAGTGTAACACAAAAGATTTTATTTAGATTACGTTACCGAAGGACAGAGGTCAAATGGCATCGGTCACGTGTGTGACTTTGCACGAGAGCATTTTTGAAGACATTTTTTAAAACTCAATTTCACTTTGGAAATCCTGTGAGATATGAAAAGCTTAAAGTTCATATTAGTATCAGACAACAGGTATATATGTTAGTAAGAAAATGGTACAAACATTTTTTTTACTCAAACAATTGTTTTTTAACGTATGTTATTATGTGGGGATGTCTGGGTCACGTGTGTGACATTTTGGCCTGGTCACGTGTGTGACATGTGCAATGTGAATGGAAATGGGAATTTTACAAATATCAGGTTTAGATAATTACATAAAGTTCAATTGTCACAAAGTTGGTATCAACATGTACAGGAGAGTAAAAGAAATAAACTAGCTTGATTATTGAAATATGTAAATTTATGCAAATGAGTATGAAATTTTTAAAATTAAGTATAAAATATACATTTTATAAAACCTTAGAAATTGATCTTTCTAATAATGGAATAAAACAACTGAAAAAACAAACTTCATTTTTTCCAAAAAAGTTTCACTTTTCAAAGAATGGCCCTATATATGAATATTATTTTCAGGTGAATTGGTTCCCTTTAAAATGCTACCTTTATCTGAGAATATTTTACAACACTCAGTATACATGTTCTCATTGCATCATGAGAAAAGATTTTGTAAATTATTAGATTCACGAAGAAAATAAAATAATTTTCCCAAAGTATAATGGAACCAGGCAGACAGATTATATTAAAAAGACCCCTTTCCTGTAATTTTCATCGGGCGGCAGCTATTGATTTCTTTGATTTGACATGATCTGGGGCATAGATAATCAACACTATTCATCCAAACTATGAAACCTATGAATATTAAAATAAGCGTGTCAAACCCTTTGATCCTAAAGGCCTTGAGCTACAAAACGGGTGTTGTTCTTTTGTGCCACATGTTGGGGTGGGGATGCATACATGTAATGGGGGTGGGGGAAAAGGCGGAGGGGGGGGGGGGGGGTATTGTGTTGTATATTATTGTGTTCGTTCATGCTTGAAGGTGATGTCTCACACATAGGAGAGACATCCATATATCGCACAAATCAAAATCATTAATTGAATGATTATATGAATTATCTTTGAATGAATTATCATTGATGTTTTTGCATTATTATTCAAAGTAAATCATCAATGTATTTTAAACACTGCATGCAAACAGTTTTTAATTATGATGCCATAATTTGGGGTTTTATATACATTTACAGGGGGCAGGGGAGATTTTGGGTGGGAATAGACATAATTCATTGTTTTTTGCATTTTGTACACAATTCATGTGAATAAAAAAGTCTTTGCCTACAGGAACCTGTTAGACCCTGTACACTCTATGGGGAATGCAACATCTGATAGGGAACAGTTTTATTTGAAAAAGGGTCACTGATATGTTTTTTCTGGCAGAGAAAATGCTTCTTGATTCAGTTTGTAAGCAGTCAAAATACCAGAGAAAGACATGGTGTATGTATAAATAAGTAGGTCAAATCTTATTGCCCGGCCAAAGAAAGGGTATATTTTCCATTTCTACTCTAATTATTGGTAACCTACTTTCCTTTATTTGGGACAAGTTTCATATGAAATTGGATCAAATACAGATGTGTGTATTTATAGCTAAACTTCAGCACAGATCCACTACGTTGAGTGCATACATGTATATCAAATCACAAATCAATTAGATTCTAGAGTCTTATATATTGTTGCCGTTCTTTGTTTTTATCTGCTCTCCGTTTAAAAAGCCTTTATCAGAAGGGTTCGATTTGAATACGGATCAACTCTCAAAATCCCTTTTTAAAAAAGTTCCTTTAAAATCCCCAAAGAGTTCTCCTCATAAATTGCCATTAAGGCAAGTTCAAGGCAAAAACAATATTTTAGAGTGATTGTATCTAAATAGCTGGTAGCCTTTGAAAGAAAGGAGCCCTCGGAAATAAAAATGTGAAATTACTGCTAGCTAGTGGCTCCACGATTTGAAATGAAGGGTAGTAAAATTGAAGCAGGACAGATGAGATTAACTTGCACACATAAAATTGTGTTGTACAGGTCTATTCGACTGCGGATATTATCACAGCATTTTCCACGCACTGTCCTAATTATTGTTGATATTTCCCATGCTTACTATCATATCATAAACATATTCCCTACTACAGTAGTAGATTTGTACAATCCCCATATATAGAGTTAATACAGGGCCCCACCAGGTTCCCATAGCGATTGGGTTTAATAAAAGGGAAGCCAATAAAGTTCATCGTTCTACTAAACTGTGGAAGCCTTTCATATACATGTACTATGTAGTATCACTTCAGATCAATCCACGAGCTTGGCAAAAAGCCAGATGGTAGCGTACGAACTACAACCAACCGTTAGTTGCTTTGACCATGAGAGTGAACGAGATTAACACCGCGCGAGGTATTAACTTCCCCATTCTCTATGTCCTTGATAATTGGAGGAATGATGACCATCGTTTGCTGCCGTCCAGAACGAGAACGTGAAGATATAGGTTGCTCTTGAAACCGGGTTCAAACAAACAAAAGTCATTGAACTGACATATATGTGTTTGTATACATATTTACAATTCGTATGGGCCTATTATTCACTGCAGCAGAGTGCATAATGTACATGTATATGAGAAAAATATAAATTCTGATTCAGGCCATATTAATTCCTTTGTTAATGAGAATATATTTGATAGATTTGATAGAGGACAGTGGCAGTGATTTGAATATATAGGGGGGATTATTGTTGATTGCATCAACGTCAACAACGGATGATGTCACAGATCCATGTGTGAGCAAGGAGATTTGCTGTTGATTTTATCATTTTAACCAGATTTCAGGTGCATTGACCAAACATGGCAATTAATGAATAAATCCCTTCAGAAAGCTTTATTGCAAATCATTTTGATAGTTATCAATATTTATTTGTTAATGGATGAGAAAGAGTAAAATATATTTTAGATCAACAAGTATGATATGAATGCACTTTTGATATGAAATGATATGATTGGATGATAAATTGGAATATTCAAATATCAGTATCTGGCCTAATGACCATCATGCTTAATTGCTTATTTAATTAAAGTGATATATGTGATGTTTACTTCGAATATTTACCTTGAATTAAAGGGATCTCTACCTTTTCCATGAAGACATGAAACTTCCCTTGCTCTTGCGTGCATGAGCTATTCAATGGAGATGGATAACCTAACCTATTTGAAAAGTATTTGCTTCAGATGTATACATACAGTGCATTATTTGTCTGTTTACCTGAAGACATTCCTTTATACCACAATGCAATACTTAATACGTGCGGTTTACGGGTACACCATGTGAGATGGGTGGATTGGTAAGTCCTGAAAAGGACTATGGTAGTCCTAGAAAGGACTGTTGGTGTAGTTCTGAAAAGAACTGTGGTATTCTTTCTAGGAGAGTTCTAAAAAGAACTGTTTGTAGTCCTAGAAAGGACTGTTGGTAGTCCTATAAAGGACTGTTGGGATAGTCCTGAAAAAGACTGTTGGTATTCTTTCTTGGAGAGTCCTAAAAAGGACAATTGGTAGTCCTAGAAAGGACTGTTGTTAGTCCTAGAAAGGACTGTTGGGATAGTCCTGAAAAGGACTGTTGGTATTCTTTCTAGGAGAGTCCTAAAAAGGACAATTGGTAGTCCTAGAAAGGACTGTTGATAGTCCTAGAAAGGACTGTGGTATTGCGAGGAGAGGGTGGATGGTAGGAGGGACTCGACGTTTCGAATAGGTTGACTATCCGTCGTCAGGAGTGGGGATCTGTTGGCGTGCGCGGCTATAAGGGTAGGGATTGCGGACGCGGGTGACGTACTATCGATTGGGAGCGCTATCGGCGACGCGTTGTGTGTGCTGCCGACGCTGGCGGCGCTGTAGTCTCTCGGCTCGCTGGGTGCGGACGTGGGTGACGCAAGGCTGCTCTGCGGCTGGCGGCGGTTGATACTCGGCTGGCTGGCTGGCTGGCTGTTGACGCTGGCGGCGCTGTAATCTCTCGGCTCGCTGGTCGCGGACGTGGGTGACGCAAGGCTGCTCTGCGGGTGGTGGCGGTTGAAGTTCGACTGGCTCGCTGGCTGGCTGTTGACGTTGGCGGCGCTGTAATCTCTCGGCTCGCTGGTCGCGGATGCGGGTAACGCTAGTCTGTTCTGCGGGTAGCGGCGGGTGGTGTGCGGTTGGCTGGCTGGCTGGCTGTTGCATTGCGGTGTGCTGGTTGCGGATTTGAGTGGTGCTAGGCTGCTCGGTTTCCTCTGTGGGTGGCGGTGGGTGATGTGTGGCTGGTTGTGTAGGCTGTGTCGGCGGTCTATTTGTGTCCTTGTTGATGAGTGGTTTCCAGATGTCGCTGATGTATAATCCTGTATCTTGAGGTACTGTGTTGTGGCGGTGAATTTCGATGGCTTCTCGGATGCGGCGTGTGTTCCAATGTTTGATGGTGGTGATGAGTTTGCTGTCGTCCCATTGAATGACGTGTTCGTGCTGTTGTGCGTGCTTGACAATGGCTGATTTGTCCCAATCGCTGAGTCTGTAGCTAGTCTTGTGTTCCTTTAGTCGTGTTTCTAGATTTCTGCCCGTTTCCCCAATGTAGACTTGACTGCATTCGCATGGTATTCTGTAGACTCCTGCTTTCTTGTGAGGTGGATGCTTGTCCTTGTGAGTGTGGAGTGCCGAGTGGAGCTTGTTGGATGAGCTATGACGAACTTTGATGTCTGCTGTCTGAAGGATGCGTTGGATCTTGTGTGAGGCTGGTCCGATATATGGTAGAACAACTGTTTGTGTCGGTGGTGTAGCTACTGGTTGGTCTTCTTCAGTTGTGGCGACGGGCCTGCTGGTTGGAATGCTGGTCTTGATCTTGTTTCTTGGGTATTTGTTGATGTCAGTGAGGGCGGTGGTGACGTGCTTGATTTCCTGTTGTAGATGGTCGGCATCGCTGAGTTGGTGGGCTCGGCGGATGAGGGTGTTGGGTACTGATTGAATAACTGCTGGATGGTGGAATGATCTGTAGTGTAGGTATCTGTCGGTGTGTGTGGGCTTCCTGTAGACTTGGTGGGCGGGTTTACCGGATGGCGTTCTAGTGACGAGGACGTCGAGGAAGGGGATGCTGTTGTGTTCTTCGGTTTCCATGGTGAATTTGATGCTCGGGTGTTGTTGGTTGATGTGGGTGAGGAAGGTGTCCAAGTCGCCTCTGCTGTGTGGCCAGATGACAAATGTGTCGTCGACGTATCGAAGCCAGAGGGAAGGAGATTGTGAAGATGACTGTAGTGCTGTTGTTTCGAAGTGTTCCATGAAGATGTTGGCTATGACGGGTGAAAGTGGTGATCCCATGGCTGCGCCTTGTAGTTGTTTGTAGTAGTTATCTCGCCATTTGAATGATGTGGAGTTGAGACAGAAGATGATGAGGTCGTGAATTTGGTCCGGTGTGAGTGCGGTTCTATCGGAGAGTGTGTCGTCAGCTTCGAGTCGATCTTTGACGATGCTGCAGGCTTCGGTGACAGGAACGCTGGTGAACAGGGATTCAACGTCAAAGCTGACCATGATGTCTGTATCTTGTATGGTTGTCTCGGAGAGAGTGTCGATGAAATGCAGCACACACAACGCGTCGCCGATAGCGCTCCCAATCGATAGTACGTCACCCGCGTCCGCAATCCCTACCCTTATAGCCGCGCACGCCAACAGATCCCCACTCCTGACGACGGATAGTCAACCTATTCGAAACGTCGAGTCCCTCCTACCATCCACCCTCTCCTCGCAATACCACAGTCCTTTCTAGGACTATCAACAGTCCTTTCTAGGACTACCAATTGTCCTTTTTAGGACTCTCCTAGAAAGAATACCAACAGTCCTTTTCAGGACTATCCCAACAGTCCTTTCTAGGACTAACAACAGTCCTTTCTAGGACTACCAATTGTCCTTTTTAGGACTCTCCAAGAAAGAATACCAACAGTCTTTTTCAGGACTATCCCAACAGTCCTTTATAGGACTACCAACAGTCCTTTCTAGGACTACAAACAGTTCTTTTTAGAACTCTCCTAGAAAGAATACCACAGTTCTTTTCAGAACTACACCAACAGTCCTTTCTAGGACTACCATAGTCCTTTTCAGGACTTACCAATCCACCCATCTCACATGGTGTACCCGTAAACCGCACGTATTATATACACCACCATGGAAACCGATACTTACAAGCAACATTTAACTCAGCTCTACGGGGAGCCGACCCAAGTATCAGCCAGGCAACTTCAGCGCAACTACGTCAAAGAAGCTAAACTCAAGAACCACCTCACCTTTCTTAAACGCTGCCGTGACTCCGGCATTACCCCACCGGGGCTCCAGCTCAAGTCTTCAATCGACACACCACGCGCAGAACAGATCCTACACAAGGCAGGATTAGCCTTAGTCAGAGAACGCATAGCCAACACCCGCCATCAGCTACACAACGCAAAACACAACATCCAAGCATCCGAAGCCAACCTCTCTCAACAACTCCAACCTGTCGACCTTAAGAAATGCCAAACATTCAACTCCTCCACCGCCAAGAAAACGTTCCAGTCGACCCGACAGAAACAGATCGCCAAATTCAACCAGCTCCTAGCCAAGAACCAGCAACCAACCAACACGTCAGCACCCACGAACACCAAAGACACCGTCATCAATCTCAGCGACCACAACCTCACAGCAGCAGAACACAACGTCTTATCATTAGGTCTAAACTTCGCCGTATCACCCAAGAAGATACCATTCTCCGAAGTAATACAACAAGTTGAACCCAAACTAAGATTCCTGAGCAGAACCGCAGCAGACAACATCCGACTTCAAGTCACTCAAGCGCTTTCAACAGCCAAGCCTCTACAACCCAACATCAGCAAACAAGAACAAACAGCCATCAAGGACTTACGCAACAACTCATCGATACACATTCTACAAGCAGACAAGGGAAACGCCACTGTACTACTCAACAAGCAAGACTACAATAACAAGATCACAGCCCTCATCGAAACCCCGACCTACAAGCAGCTCAAGAAAGATCCGACACAAGCCACTGAGAGGAAACTAAACCAGCAACTACTATCACTACACAGACTAGACGCCATCCCCAAGCCACTCTACTTCCAGCTCCGTTCATCTTCAGCTACCTGCTCCATCCTATTTGGCCAGCCGAAGATCCACAAACCCACCATCCCACTTCGTCCCATCATTTCAACCCGAGGATCACCATGCTACAACACCGCCAGACATCTGACATCAATTCTTCAGCCTCTTGTAGGACAGTCACAGCATCACATCAACAACTCCAAGCATTTCATCGACACTCTCTCCGAGACAACCATACAAGATACAGACATCATGGTCAGCTTTGACGTTGAATCCCTGTTCACCAGCGTTCCTGTCACTGAAGCCTGCAGCATCGTCAAAGATCGACTCGAAGCTGACGACACACTCTCCGATAGAACCGCACTCACACCGGACCAAATTCACGACCTCATCATCTTCTGTCTCAACTCCACATCATTCAAATGGCGAGATAACTACTACAAACAACTACAAGGCGCAGCCATGGGATCACCACTTTCACCCGTCATAGCCAACATCTTAATGGAACACTTCGAAACAACAGCACTACAGTCATCTTCACAATCTCCTTCCCTCTGGCTTCGATACGTCGACGACACATTTGTCATCTGGCCACACAGCAGAGGCGACTTGGACACCTTCCTCACCCACATCAACCAACAACACCCGAGCATCAAATTCACCATGGAAACCGAAGAACACAACAGCATCCCCTTCCTCGACGTCCTCGTCACTAGAACGCCATCCGGTAAACCCGCCCACCAAGTCTACAGGAAGCCCACACACACCGACAGATACCTACACTACAGATCATTCCACCATCCAGCAGTTATTCAATCAGTACCCAACACCCTCATCCGCCGAGCCCACCAACTCAGCGATGCCGACCATCTACAACAGGAAATCAAGCACGTCACCACCGCCCTCACTGACATCAACAAATACCCAAGAAACAAGATCAAGACCAGCATTCCAACCAGCAGGCCCGTCGCCACAACTGAAGAAGACCAACCAGTAGCTACACCACCGACACAAACAGTTGTTCTACCATATATCGGACCAGCCTCACACAAGATCCAACGCATCCTTCAGACAGCAGACATCAAAGTTCGTCATAGCTCATCCAACAAGCTCCACTCGGCACTCCACACTCACAAGGACAAGCATCCACCTCACAAGAAAGCAGGAGTCTACAGAATACCATGCGAATGCAGTCAAGTCTACATTGGGGAAACGGGCAGAAATCTAGAAACACGACTAAAGGAACACAAGACTAGCTACAGACTCAGCGATTGGGACAAATCAGCCATTGTCAAGCACGCACAACAGCACGAACACGTCATTCAATGGGACGACAGCAAACTCATCACCACCATCAAACATTGGAACACACGCCGCATCCGAGAAGCCATCGAAATTCACCGCCACAACACAGTACCTCAAGATACAGGATTATACATCAGCGACATCTGGAAACCACTCATCAACAAGGACACAAATAGACCGCCGACACAGCCTACACAACCAGCCACACATCACCCACCGCCACCCACAGAGGAAACCGAGCAGCCTAGCACCACTCAAATCCGCAACCAGCACACCGCAATGCAACAGCCAGCCAGCCAGCCAACCGCACACCACCCGCCGCTACCCGCAGAACAGACTAGCGTTACCCGCATCCGCGACCAGCGAGCCGAGAGATTACAGCGCCGCCAACGTCAACAGCCAGCCAGCGAGCCAGTCGAACTTCAACCGCCACCACCCGCAGAGCAGCCTTGCGTCACCCACGTCCGCGACCAGCGAGCCGAGAGATTACAGCGCCGCCAGCGTCAACAGCCAGCCAGCCAGCCAGCCGAGTATCAACCGCCGCCAGCCGCAGAGCAGCCTTGCGTCACCCACGTCCGCACCCAGCGAGCCGAGAGACTACAGCGCCGCCAGCGTCGGCAGCACACACAACGCGTCGCCGATAGCGCTCCCAATCGATAGTACGTCACCCGCGTCCGCAATCCCTACCCTTATAGCCGCGCACGCCAACAGATCCCCACTCCTGACGACGGATAGTCAACCTATTCGAAACGTCGAGTCCCTCCTACCATCCACCCTCTCCTCGCAATACCACAGTCCTTTCTAGGACTATCAACAGTCCTTTCTAGGACTACCAATTGTCCTTTTTAGGACTCTCCTAGAAAGAATACCAACAGTCCTTTTCAGGACTATCCCAACAGTCCTTTCTAGGACTAACAACAGTCCTTTCTAGGACTACCAATTGTCCTTTTTAGGACTCTCCAAGAAAGAATACCAACAGTCTTTTTCAGGACTATCCCAACAGTCCTTTATAGGACTACCAACAGTCCTTTCTAGGACTACAAACAGTTCTTTTTAGAACTCTCCTAGAAAGAATACCACAGTTCTTTTCAGAACTACACCAACAGTCCTTTCTAGGACTACCATAGTCCTTTTCAGGACTTACCAATCCACCCATCTCACATGGTGTACCCGTAAACCGCACGTATTATATACACCACCATGGAAACCGATACTTACAAGCAACATTTAAATGCAATACTTGGAATGAAATTATAAGCAATTCAAATTATTCGAGCACATGAATATCTCCTTTCTAAGATTATATTTATTATATTCTTTATCAGTTATTGATTTTGTATGAACTGCTGTGAACAAATCGATTTTGTGTTTAGAGCTATTATAAATATTTGTTTGGGTTATTCAAGCCTCCACACTAACATTTGTTTCTACTTGCCCGTTCGGGCAAGCAGAATCATAACTTTTAAACTTTTACTTGCCTGAACAGAAAACTTACTTGCCCACTTACTTCTAGATGAGATTCACTCTTAAAGAATTACATTATTCTCTCGTAGTTGAGCAAAAATTTAGTTGCCCAGTTGGGCAACCAAACTAGACCATTTATGAAATTTTACTTGTCCGACATCAATTTTTACTTGCCCTGGGCAACAGGGCAAGTGCTAGTGTCGAGCCCTGGCCGTTATTGTTCACTATTGCATTTATATATTAACCCCATGATTGAAAAATGATAGTCAAAATCAAGGGGCAAAAGGTGATACAATCTGACATTCATTTTCACGAGGTAACAATCTTACAATGATATTGGTATATGACTGAGGTCTCAAATATCCCTTTTCATTGTAACATTTGTACCTACAGTAGTGAAAATGTATGTCAGATTTCATCACCTTAGCACATTGATTTTGACTCCAATCGAAAAGTGTTCCGGAATACATGACTGAAGTCTCATACAAATATCACTTTTGGAAAAAATTAAAGGATCACTTTAAACTTAGATTTTTCAAAGAATCTCTTTCAAACTTTACGTGCCAGACATGAAACCTCTGTTTCTATCTAGAGGTTTGTGATTGAATTTAGATTGATAACCAAACCAATTTTGCAAAGTATTTGCTGAATTCTCTTCAGTTCAGACACCTTGCCCAGGAAGGAGGAAATAAGGAAGTTCACGTGCACACGTGTGATTGCCATTATATTTATTTATATCGCCCTTTCTAATGCTGAAGGAATGACTTGTATTTTTATGACACGTAGCAACATTTGCTCCGGTGACAAATGCTCAGAAGGTGTGCGGTTGTGTTATTGTTTAACCCCCAAAAAATGTACCGTATTATAAAAGGCAATACTAGAAATTGACCCTTTTTTCCCCCTTGTGGACCAGTTGGGCAAGTAAAGATTTATCAAGTTTCAATGACCCAAAACCTTAATCTAGTTGTCCCAATCCCTTAATCTGGTTGTCCCAATCAAAGAAAAACATGACAAAGTCTGTGGTATTTGTAATTGCTCATTCGGGCAAGAAAAATTTGGATTCATGACATTTTGGTGGCCTTTTGTAGGCTAGTTCTTAGTGGCCCAGGGCCAGCAGGCCTGTGTTAATTTTGAGCACTGGGTTTAGGGTTAGGGTTTGATATTGGGGATAGACCCGTGTTAAAGGCCAGTTTTGGAAACGCCCCCCCTCAAAAAAATGAAATGGAAGCTCGTATTACCAATAATGTGAAAGAATATAATAGTACTAATATAGGATTATCCAAATTTGGCCAAGAAACTGCCTACTAATTGATATATTTGCAAAATTATAAATTGATCTAGGGCCGGATAGATATCGCCAACGCGGAATCGCCCATACGCTACGTGTATTACGACCACGAGGTGTACACGAGGTGTTCGCTATACGGGCTTGTCCCTAGCTTGTCCATATCTCTCCCAGCGCTAGCGGCGCGGACAGGTCTGAACGGGCGGTGGATTTATGAATTTCACAGGCGGATATTGGATTTCTTCCGATATTTCTGTATTTAACGATGCTTGGGTTCATATTTTACCACACAAGCCCTATTTCAATACATATTCAACAATATTGATCAATAATAGATCTGTATTCAGCTACTTTCCCGAAACTGGACTTGGCTTTAATATTGTTAGGATAAATAGTGCTTGGGTTTAGAACTCTTTGTTTCGTTTATTAAAGTGATTATTCAAAGAAAAAGCAACATAAGCCAAGTTTCATCTTTCCAAAAAGTTCAAATCATACAGAAAATGAAAATATCACTTTCCAAGTACTCGCATATCCGAAAAGAAAAAAAAAATGAAAATATTAAACGCTGCTTCAAAACCACAATCCCGCTACGAGTGGGGTCCGATAGCCGAGTGTGTTGTACTGACGTAGAGCGAGGGGTTATCCAATCAGAAGCCTCGGTTTCTACCACATTATATACCGGATTTATACCCCTTTATACCGGGGATTCCGTGGTTGTTTTAACTATATTATATACAATTATGGTGGTTCAAACTTTTTGAACTAATGCATAAACAGCTTATATTCGTTGTAAATGTATTCTTTTATTCATTTATATGTCTGATAATGTAAAAATACAGGTAAATAAATCACAGGCTAGTCTGCGAGTGAAATCATACTACGTGCGGTGCGATGTGAGTGTATAGGCTAGTGTGTACCGTGCATGCACCCCGGGCGTCCCCGCGCACGTACGAATGGTACAGGTGCCAGCGCCTCCAATTCAGCTCGCGCTCCTCCTCTCGATCTTCTCTATAGCTCTCCTCGATACCCGCCCGCGCCCCCGGCCCAGCCAGCTAACCCAGACGCCCCGCTCACATGCACACACCGGCCCAATCGACGGGTTCAATTCAAGCCAGTACAAACAACATGCAAAATTACAACTCTGCTCGATCAAGATCACATATATGCTGGCCTGCGCAATAATACTATACTAGCTAGCATGCACTGCATCGAATGTTTAGCGTGCAAAATAAAAACACGTGTGCTACGAACGTAATTTTCCTAACCAATAATCCTGGATCGGACGGAGTTATTTTCACGATTTGACAGCATTGTCATTGAGCTGAGCTGAGCTGAGCGAAGTATCGGAGAGCTGTTCTCATCTTCTACTTCAAAACTCAAATCTAAATTCAAGTCGTCCGCCATTCGAGGTGCTTTAGTCAAAAGAAGTTGGAGTAACACGAACAAGATGTCAACAGAATATGCACGCTAACCTATATAAAATGCACCGTTCGCGCATGCGCAATCGATATAGCTGAGAATGTGCATCCTCGGGTGACGTCATCAATCTAAGCGGCGAAATCACGGTGGATACGGGCTTGGTTTGAAGGGTGAATTTTTCACATTTTCAATTTAAAAAAAAATATATAAAAAAATTTGCAAAAAATCAGAAATTTTCCAGTCTTATAAAGTAGACGATTACCTTCACATTCACACCAAATTCGACTCAATTTATAATCAATATACCAGCAATAGTAAATATATAATCCATTGCGGATATAGTATCGGAAATAATATCGCTAATGATATTCGCTTGTCTCGCAATGTAAAACTAGGAATCTAAACGATCACGACGTTTCGTATGCTACTGCAATACTTTGTCAAATGATAATATCGAATGTAGACACTCGGCTTTTTATGCTCTACCGTGGCTCCCAACATCACAATCTCGCATGAGCGATTGCGTTCCTGATAGGTCAACAACGGAACCCGCTGATTGGCCGGTGCACACGGGCAAACAACCAATCAACGGAACACTGGATCGGACCGCCTAACGAAACAGCGTACGGTACGTCGCCACGACACTACCCCGAACAACCGGCCCACAACGGTTGATGCCAAACCCACGGCAGAACCCCCCTAGCCACCTTCTCGCTACAACGCTCATATCTACGTATCAATTTGAGGGCAGGGTGCCCGTATGTTCAATCAATAATAGTAAATATATAATCCATTGCGGATATATACCAGCAGTTTAAAAATAAATCAATAGTGGACCGATTGTCGCTGGAGTAGATGTCATAGAACCATAAATGTGATTCAATGCCCGGTTGAAAATGCATTTGCCAATGTGGTGAGCAGCGCAACGGTATAGAATAATCGAGAGTCCATCTCGATGTTTTGCAGTTTCCTTGGCACTGCATGTAAACATAGATCGTGGAATGTCTTCTGCTACCTTGCATTCTAATACCTTAAACTTCTGATAGGTTTACCTTTCATATAATTCAGATGAAGGAATTCAAATTAATACAAAACATATCTCTATCATACAACCTTACTTGACATCGCATACTAGCCTGGTAAAGATAGGACAAGCTTTTATAATAGGATGTTTTCTGCAGAGTGTATATTGACTTAACTTTTCATATTGAGGAATTTAAATTAATACAAATATTATCTATTCAACCTTGAAATTGATACTTGTCTGATAAAGATAGGCAAACTTTTATAATAGGATGTTTTCCGTTTCGTTTCCGTAAAGTGTTATTGACTTTTATCATTTAAGAATAAGAAATTCAAACAAATAAAGAAAAATTATCTATTCAACCTTGATTTTGCATACTTGTCTGATAAGATAAGACAGCTTTTATAATAGGATGTTTTCCGCAACGTGTATTATATTGACAAATTGTTCTGATTGAGGAATTCAAATTAATAAACAAAATATTATCTATTCAACCTTGATTTTGCATACCTGCCTGATAAAGGTTTAACACGTTTTTATGATAGGATGTTTTCCGCAAAGTGTATATTGACAAATTGTTAATAGATTGAGGAATTCAAATTAATAAAGAAAAATTATCGACTCGACCTTGATTTTGCATACTTGCCTGATAAAGGTTTTAACATGCTTTTATGATAGGATGTTTTTATATTGACTTAACAATACCTGGCTCCTCTGTTTGGTTCTAAAGGGTTACATACACTGTGGAATGCTTCCTGCGACCTTGCTTCTACGTGCATGTCTTTGCCAGATCGTGATTGGACAAACTCTTATCATAGGATGTTTTCTGCAACTTCCATTGACATAACGGTAATTGGAGCCCCTGATTGGTTAACTGAAGTTACGAGGCTTTCCTAAACTTACACTAGTGGAATGCATCCTACAACCTTGCTCGCGCATACTCGCGCCAGATCGTAATCGCTTTAGCTTGCGGTAACGTGGAATGTTTTTAGCAACCTGCATCAGTTTATATAAACACTTAGCTCGGATCTGATTGATTCAAAAGGCTTTCTTGAGTTGTACCTATACAGACACTGGGAGAAGGCCTAACTACAACCTTGCTATCGCATTCTTGCAAGATGGTGATCAGTTTAGCTTGCGTTTATCTTTATCTTTATATCTATCGCAGAATGTTTTCTGCAACCTGCATTCCCTTGATTGGTTTTTATAAGGCTTTCAATCAAGATTGTAAATACAGACAGTGGAAGGCCCTCTGCAACCTTGTATCCATCAACCTTGCTGCTCATGATTGGTCCAGTTAGCTTTCATACATGTACATTCATACTCCGCTAGTCCGCTTTCATACTAACCAAATCTCAAGCGGATGCATCCAGAGAATTGCTCTGTATGAAAGGTTGCATTGGAGAAATTTCACTGAAAAGAATGATAATTTTCTACTGCTAAAGACGAGGAGAAAATGATCTAGCAGTGTCACTCCGATGCAATGCTCTGTTTTAAAAGAGATTAAATTTGGTCAAAGATCATATTGCCTAGCCAGCCTGACCAATGACTGGATGCCAATAAAATTAAGTCCTGGACAAACGTACACTATTTCATTGGTGTAACACTGACAGAAATGAGTCTGAAAGGTATATTATAAGCCAATTTTGTAATGTCAATCTCTCATGTACATCTACACATACATTGTGCATCTATTTGATACATCGCTTCCTTTATTGGTTAGGCTTTCTTGTATGTAAACAGACTGTGGAATGCATTCTGCAACCTTGCATCCGCATACAAGCTGCTCCTAGATCGGTTTAGCCGTCGTGCATTTGAAAACGATTTCGTTACACAGAATGTTCTTTACTCACAGATTATGGAATGCATTCAGCAACCTTGTATCTAAATATCAAATATTTTCAACTCCTGATTGGTTTTCCTTTCATGCATGCGGTACTCTTCTGTAACCTTGAAATGCATCCAAATGCTTTACCTATTATAGTAGAGTACCGAAGAGTGAAGTCACAGCAAGTCATTGCCATGGGTAATGTTTCTGAACAATGTCAGGCAAGCCAAAGATGTGTGATCTTATGGTTGATAATATAACGAGGTAATCAAAACCTGAGACAGGTTGTTTACAAGCATTGCAATTTGTAGTCATAGCAAAATAACAATGCAGGAATTAATTTTTAATTTAAGGCGGCTACTTTTCCAATCTGATGGTTATCCAGAAATTGGTCCCATAATACCCTATGGTTATTTTAGGGGCTACCTACTGATTTCAGGGGGCTATTTTGTAAATTCGGGGGCAAAATCGCCCTCAGCCCCTGTATATTTCCTACCCTGCAAAAATGACATACTCATGATATCATTACTTCTCTGATAAAACCATAAAGAGGGTTTGGTGACATTCTTGAGTTACATTGATATTTACTCATAAAATGATGAAATATAGTACAGGTTGTACAGGTAACTTGTAAGTTAGTAGTAAACATTGTGTAAATTTAAACATTCTAGAAACTCAGCCATAAAACCAAAGTTTTAGTTAGCAAGGTGATTTATTTTCATTTACATATTAAACATAGTAAATATAAATGGAGACATAAAACTTCGTTGTCAACATCAGTGACCAACGTACATGTAACAATCATAAGAACCATACAAGATTTGATCTATAGAACTGCAGAGCTGTTTATGTTGTGTGTGTGTTTCAGCAAAGTTTCCAGCAGTCTTTCAAATGATAACTTTCAGTGTGGGTTGATAAATGTTTATATACAAAAAAATAACCCTTTTATAATTGTATCATACTATAAATGTCATAAATTATATCCGTAGTGACAGAGAAGGTAAACTGTGTCACAAATGATTGGCAAAAGTCATTGTGTACTTAGTAGTTAATTTATACCACCGGCTATATAAATCAAACTGCCAATAAATCATGTTTCATTGGTTTCCTCTAGTCTCCTAAGTCCTAACTAAGTTGAGATTGAGGTTGAGGTTGTTTGATGCAGATGCCCAGGAAGCTACATGTATGACCTGGGGAAAGGGGCAAGTGGCAAACCCATGTCCCTCCCTGCCTCCCCTGCTAGCTCTAACCCAACCTGAACCTATTACCATCTTTTACTGCTAACATTAACTCTAATCCTTGACTGATTTTGTTTTTCATTCCCATCCCTCCCAGTCCCAGTCCTGCAGGTTGAGGTTCTTTGATGATGACTCTAACCCTAGCTCTAACCCTGGCCAGTCATGACCAGGGACCATGGGAGCAGTATCGACCCCTTCTGCTTCCTCTACACTTACATGTATTAACCCTATACTAGGCCTCCACACTAAATTGATTTTCTACTTGCCCATTTGGGAAAGTAAAATGTTAGGATTACATTTTTCTCTTGGAATTGAATAGAATTGTGTGTAAGTTGCCTGATTGGGCAACAATCCAGGTTAAGGGTCTTTGATGAGGATGATGACCAGGGGAGCGGCATTGACCCTGCACTGCCTACCTCTCCTGAAAACCCTAAACATATGGTTACTTATCCTTCCGTGCACAGTTACCCCCCCCCACCCTTCAGGCCTCATCCTAACCCATTCTCGGTTTGTTTCCTATCCCTTCTTCTCCTGATCCTGCAGGTTAAGGTTCTTTGATGAGGATGCCCAGGAGGCTATGACCAGAGACCAGGGGAGCAGTGTCGACCCCGACCTTCCTCCCCGCTTCGAGCCCGCCGCCTTTGTGCACAAGAACCTCCAGATGATGGGGGTGACCATCCGGTGCGAGGAATTCCCGGAGCAGCAGAGACAGGGGGCATGGACAGAGTCCTCTTCTTCTCCCTCAGCAAGGGATGCTACCAGCACCATTGATGGTATGGTTGAAGCTTTGAATATTAAACAGTTCCTTCCAGTTGCCAAGATTCCTTGCCCTGTAATAATGAGGAGACCTTTTTCCCTACATTTTAAGAAAATCTAAATCTTTTAACTGAATTTGTATAGGATTGTTTATATCAATCTGTTCTTTGGGACTCTTCTTTAATTCTCCATCTTAATTTGAGTTTAGTTAATAAGTATCACTTCTAAGTGAATTTTTCAGGTTATAGTTGAGAATAGCAAACATAATCAATCTGAATGCTTATCTTACATGCAGTAACTATTCATTCGTTCCAAATTGCAGTTCACCAGTATCTAATTTATGAATAATTATCTCTTCATCATGTTGCGCACTAGGCATGGCCTCCAGCGCGGGTGACGTCCCATTGGAGAGTAGCACCTTCTTCCACGCAGCCTCCTCCCCTGAGATGCCGCCCCACCACCCCCGGGAGACGGATCATGGGCTCGGAGGTCAGGGGTCACCAGCATTCACAGCTGACTTGTTGGGGTCATGCCTTATTGGGGAGTGCACAGGCAAGCAGGAACTGAAGGTCACGGTCAAGCAGAATGAGCATGTTGTTGGTCCTAAGGTAAGAGTTTGTAACTTTTGTTTCTTTGAATAGGTCAGGCTTCTAAGGTCAAAGGTCATAAATGTATTCACTGCTGACTTGTTGGGGTCATGCCTTATTGGGGAGTGCACAGGCAAGCAGGAACTGAAGGTCACAGTCAAGCAGAATGAGCATGTTGTTGGTCCTAAGGTTAGAGTTTGTAACTTTTGTTTCTTTGAATAGGTCAGGCTTCTAAGGTCAAAGGTCATAAATGTATTCACTGCTGACTTGTTGGGGTCATGTCTTATTGGGGAGTGCACAGGCAAGCAGGAACTGAAGGCCACAGTCAAGCAGAATGAGCATGTTGTTGGTCCAAAGGTAAGAGCTTGTAACTTCTATTTCTTTGGATAGGTCAGGCATCAAAGGTCAAGGGTCATCTGTATTTTACAGCCGACTTGTTTGGGTTATGCCTTATTGGGGAGTGCACAGGCAAGCAGAATGAGCATTTTGTTGGTCCTAAGGTAAGAGCTTGTAACTTATGTTGCTTTGGATAGGTCAGGCTTCAAAGGTCAAGGGTCATTATATATAATCACTGCTGACTACTTGTTGGGGTCCAAAGGTGAGTGTATGTTAAAGTACAATATCAGTGGGATTAAAGGTCACATGCCAAAGGTCACTGTCATTGTACAAGTCACCCTCTTTGATTCATGCATAAATAAAACATGATAGCTACAAGTTTTAACAAAAAAAATTATACAAGAATATGAAACAGCAAATAATGTTTATAAACTTAGATGATAAATTCTTGTGCATCTTTTGGAAATAACATTTTTCTGTGAAAATGGAAAGCTGACAAAGTAGAAAGGGATAAATAGAGCGGAATAGAATCAACATTTCATGTAGAGTCATGATAACGGATAAAAGAAAAATAAGAACATTAAATAATAGATTTGATGTCAGTTGACATGGTTAGCAAAGGACATTATAAGGTTGTTATTGGATTTGTTGTCTGCTGTTCTGTCTGATTCTCCTGTCACATCGCAACCGCTGTTATTGTAAAGGATTTTCAGCGTGACATTTGAATAGGTGTTTTTATTAACTGTTTATCTGAGTCATATCAGTAGAGTATGAGGTATTTACTTATTCAATGGAATCGTGACTGACAACTATGGCATCTATTTCTGGGAGGTAAAGAGAGCCAATGAACTTGTTTTCTGTGACCTTCGATGGGACATCGTTTTGTTTATTTTTTGTATATAAACATTTATAACCATATCTTAGAAAATGATGAATAACTGTGAAATCAGTGAACAATGTAGCAAATGGTTTATTTGTATAATTGTAATTAAAATGCGATAAAATGAAAAGGAAAGCATTAAATTATCTTCACTAATGATCATTATTTCCTGGTTGCTGAATCATTGGTATGTCATTTATTTTCCCCTCATGGTTTGGAGATATGAATGAATGGATGCAGCACTGTTGACTGATAATTAATTGAATTTCCCTCGCCTTGCTCATTTAATCCAATTTTCATTTTCATTTTCACAGTTTATTATTATATGCTTTGATTGACATTCATGCATCTGATTTAGTCATGCAGACACGATTCAATCATTTATTTTTGTTCTTTCTTCATAAAATAGCAAACACAATTATGTATCTTTTACGAGTGGTACATGTATGTAACTTAAAAAATCAGTTTATGAAATTTATGAAATTGACAACTGTTCATGTGTTTAAATTAATTTAATTGACTAATCAAATCAAAAAAAGTTCAAATGTAATGCTTGAATGGTGGTTAACACGTTATATAATATGATGACGTCATAATGAAGGTAAATTGAGCATTCCCATTGGTTGATTACCGATGCTTAATCCGGTATAATCAATGGTAAAGTTATAATACATATGTATTATAACTTTTCAGTATGTACAAACTGACCATAGAGAGCCAAACGAGCTGCGCAGGGGATTGCCTTGGAGTGCGTAATGTGCTCTTGTGCGCTTGTTCTTGAATGGGGAAAATGCGCAGAGCGCGCAATTATTTCTAATACGCGCTGGCACTTAACGCAGTACGCAGGCCCTGGAGAGAACACTCACAATTTGAGCAAGGTCAATTTGGGTTTATCAACATGATAACCATATCAGTTCCTCAAAATAATCATATTATATAACAAATAGTACATGCTTCTTGTCGTTAAATATTCCACAATAGACACCTCTACATTTTTAATTTCTCTCGTGCGATTATATTGCACTCGGCCTGCGGCCTCGATGCAATATAATCGCTCTCGAGAAATTAAAAATGTATCGTTGTCTATTCTGGTATATTCAACTCCAAACCATGCACTATTTGTATAATAATGTAGTCTACAACTGACATTACAGGTATTATAGTTGGAGATGTGAGTAATACTAATTGTAATAAATATTGTCACACTACAATATGTGTACTTGTATTAATTTAACCTGTTCAGGGCCCCGTTGCAAAAAGAGATACAATCGATTGTATGTTGCGATTAATCGTAAATCAGATCACGTGTTCTAGATGCGCAAATCTGATTAGTTGAAACGCGTAAATTTGCTGACTTACGATCAATCGTAACTTACAATCGATTGTATCTCTTTCTGCAACGGGGCCCAGGACTGGTCTAAAATACATGTACTTGGTAGTCGGCTATCGATATAGAATGTAGTCTACATATATGTGACCGGCTTTAGCAAAACCCTGCACTTGTCAGTAAAATCAAAATGTAGATTTGCATACACCATTAGAAAGGCCTCATCACAAGCTTTCATTTGATGCTTTGTTCTGACAAATTGGTCAATAATTTGCGAAGATATGATAGCTTCAATTTTACAATCATATGTGAACTTAAAATGCCCATTACTTCAAAACATGAATTACTGACAAGTGCAGGGTTTTGATATAGCCGGTCACATATGGAGAATGTACATGTATGTTATACCAAAATCTAGAACAGGTTAAAGCAATGAATGATATTTCATCGGTAGAGAAAGAGAAGATCACAAATTCACTTTTAATCATGTTTGAAATTTGGGATCCTTGGTAATAGCCAAATGTAGAGCTCTCTTTTCTGATAAATTTTCCCAACATTAGAAGAAGAAAGATATTGTCTGAAAAGTTGACATCACATAGAGAGTTAGAGATATCTCCGACCTAAAAGATGGTATGCATAACTCAATTTAGCCAAACGGCGACTTAACACCCTTCTCACTTTCACCTGGGAAGTTGATATCACACAATAGATGTTTCTATGCATAACTCAATTTAGCCAAACGGCGACTTAACACCCTTCTCACTCTCACCTGGCAAGTTGATATCACCCAATAGATGTTTCTGTGCATAACTCAATTTAGCCAAACAGCGACTTAACACCCTTCTCACACACACGCAAGAATTTGATATCACCTAATAAACATTCTTATTTTGTATTGTTTCTGTACATATTTGGCTTTTAATGATCTGTTTTTTGTTGTTGTCTTATTTCCATGCATGAATAGGCTGATGTGGATGTATACCTGGCATCTATCAATTTCTTCCTGTCTCCCAAACAAGTCCACCTGCTGACAGAACTCTTCAGCGGTTTCCTCTCTCCAGGTATGCTTCAGATACATTGTACATGTAGTAACTAGTTCTATAAAAAGTAATCCAAGTTTCCATCCTAATACAACACTGTTCTGGGGCAGTTATTAGTAATAGTAAGCTTCAGACAACCTGAATATGATGACATAAACGGTACCCCGGGGTACCAGACGAAAATCCGCCATTTTGTTTAATTATTTATTTAATTTTTAGGGCTGTACTGTGGGTATAGCGTGCATACATTCACGCGCTGCACTGCATGCACAACGCAATAGCTGCGGTACGGTTGGACGCAAGATGGCGCTACACAACGCAGTACCCCGGGGTACAACGTGTGTCATCATATGTGGTTGTCTTTCTGTTGTATTTCAACTTCTTCCTGTCTCCCAAAACAAGTCCACTTGCTGACATAACATTATGTCTCCAGGTACAGTGGTGTGGGTCTAGGGACATTAATATTTTGTATACCCAAATGTATAGCTAAGGGGAGTTGGGGGGGGGGGGGGGGGGGTGCCATCTCTCTACTTCTCTAACCCCACTTTGTAAAGAATTCAGATATTGGTCAAAACTTGCTAAATCTTGGGAATTCCATTGCCTCCACCCTCAACCCCCCCCTACAGCCTACATTTAAATAAATGTAGTATGTGATGTTACTTTATAAGAAATTTCCCTCAAAAAAAAAAGGATGAACTTTATTTTTGTGGAATAGAAGGATATCATTCAGCCAGTAACAATGTTCAAAATTTAAAAAAACATACCAATGTCACTGAAGTGGCACTGACACTGATATGTATTTTGAGAAATTCACTGTTTAATGTAGTAATATATATAAAAAGAAAATGTTCTAATATGACCTTTTTGATAAGAAATTAATTCTGGTGAAAAGGGGACATTTAAGCCCCAATATGCCAAAAAAAGATGTCCAAATGTAAACAAAAACTTTGAGAGTGCTATTACTGTGCAGTCAGGATCAAAAAGACCCCCCCAAAAAACAAACAAAAACAAACAAAACAAAACAACCAACAACAACAAACAAACAAACAAACAAATTACCTTTGATAACCTATTATTCTCAATTTACAGCTACGTCAGACGTAGCAACGGTGAAGGGCCACCAGCCTAACAAACTGATGCAGCCTGAGGATTACCAGCGCATTGAAACAGACCTTCAGGTGAACTAAAATTAAATGATGATGCTGAGACGGATGGTAGTGGAAGTGATGATGATGATAATGATGGTAGTGGTAGTGGTGTTGATAGTGTATGATTATTATGAGGCTGATGTTTAGAATCATGAATTGAGCTAGCTTGAATATTCATGATTTATGAAAAATATTTTCTGTTTTAATACATCATTCTATATTTCAGAAAATTTAATATTTTTAAATTTCACTTTAATAGAACCATTCGCCTCTCTATTATACAGATGTTGTTTTTCAAATGAAATGTGGAAATAAAAGCAATCGTTTAATCCAAAAAATGTCATAAGATGTCAATTCTTACCATATGTCAATTCTTAAAGGGATCTAGTAACTTTGTTGACATGTGCTAAAAGTGATGAAGGGTTGATGCAATGTTTATTGTTGTAATCTGATATGTCCACAGGGTATTGTGTGAAAATTTCAAGTCAAATGGACATTGCATGGCCAAGTAATGAGCGAAAATGCAAAGTGATATTCACTAACTCACTGCACTCACTTTGTACACGGTAAGAAAAACTCCGGGCGAGTTTTTCTTATCTGAATACTTCAATCGTACATATCTTTGTAACGAAAGGGAAATTTGAAAAACTGAAACCGGTCCCATGATTTTATTGTTAATACGAATACAACAAGGTAAGATGGAACCGCTAGAATTAAAATTTTATTTTGAGGATTTGGACAATGTAAGTCCCTTTAACATTTATCTTGATGAATATTTCTTTCCCTTGGCCCAGGACCATCATCAATCAGAACACATGCTGAAGCAGGAGGACAGGCTGCGCAAAGAATCCTGGGGACTCCACGGAGCCGACATCGACGTCGATGATGACGACGACGATGAAGACACTTTCCATCATTCACTTGGTGAGTTGTATGTTCATCCATAGAGGCATTATGTATTTGTTTTTGCCTGTCTGCCTTTCCCTATGTATTTACATCCACCCTGTTCTCGTCTTTGTGATATCTCAAGAACTGATTTAGAGATTGCCATGAATCTTCATAATATGTATGCATTTTTAGGCGACTATGAACGGATTAGATTTTAGGGTTATGAGGTCAAAGGTCAAAGTCACAAAACATATATACTGTATGTAAAATATAAATCATATTAGCACATTTCAACAGATCAATTATCTTGAGGAGCTAATGAACATTACGGTAAATATCGTATCTGTATACAGTTATATCACTTTAATACTTGATATTTGGGTTACGAGGTCAAAGGTCACCACATTAGGCAGAGGCTTGTCTTTTGAATGCATGCGGTAGAACTTCTCTAGTTCGATTCAGCAATCGCCGGTACATGAATATTAAAGAATTCTGTTATTCAAATTTGGATGTGACAAACTGAATTCATGTATTATACTCTTTTTCTTTTGTCTCTTTCTTTTAGATGAAGATGTGTTCTTCTCCATGACGGGCAGTATGATGTCGATGTCGACGTTCGCTCATTCCAACGACATGGAATCCTCCTTCACTAGTTCCGTCAGCTCCTGTTCCACAGATGCCAGTCACACAGGTTAGGAATAATAATAATAATTAATACAAAAAACATATAATAATTTATATTAGCCTGCATGTTTTAGCATAATAATAATAATAATAACAGTTATGATAAAAAACCACCTACAAACCTCCTTTGTGAATCCGGGCCCATCTGTCTATAAAGGCCAACTGCTTATAAAGACCACGATGTCTGTTTCTCTTGGGTGGTCTTTTCAGGCAGGTTTGTCAGTAACAATATTACTAATGAAATGAATAATAATCCTTTAAGTTTATTGTTATGTATTGTATTTAATAGGAAGGGGAGTAACGCGGATGAGATATGGCAGCACATTGTACAGGGGTCCAGGCAGCTCTCCCATGGCTACGGCTATGCCCAGGGCTGTAGCCAGTAGAGTGATAATAATAATTACTAATTTTGTTAACGATAATAAAACTTATTCTTTAAGACTTATTATTGTTCTTTTGTTCACAGGAAGTGGAGTAACGCGGATGAGTTATGGCAGCACACTGTACAGGGGTCCAGGCAGCTCTCCCATGGCTACGGCTATGCCCAGGGCTGTATCTAGTAGAAAACATAGACACAAGAAGGGTATGTTTCACTTCAGCACATCACATTCATGTGTTTCATTTGTTTACCTATTCATGACTGTTTGATTTTGCTACAACAATATACATTTTCCATCGACCCAAGCCCAAGTATTTTTTAGGACTAGTCCTGAATGGATTTATTTCCCCCCTCAAAATTTGAAATAAAGAATAAGGTCACAATTGTGAAACATAAATGGTATGCAATACATATCATAACATAGGTTATTGAATAAGCTAGTCTTACTCGAAGGAAGTGACTTATGTGTGAATGTTCATTAGCTCTACATCTAATGCTGTGGAAGGTAAGAATGGCAAGGATAAAAAAGAACTATTTTTATTAGCATCATAGAAATAAAGTACCCAACTTTGACATATTTATTTGGGTGAGAAACACTAATAGGTTCTGAATGAATATTTGAAATATTTCGTATTTTTCATTTATCTTTACCATTCAAATACAATACATTGAAGAAAAAAAACCATTACATGATAGCATAAAATTGCCACATTTCAAGAAAAAGTGGAACTCTTCAATAAGTCTAGCTGGTAAAAAATGTCACCTTCTCTTATAATTTTCCTTTGCAATACCCAGGTTACACAGACCACCTGGATGATGCGGCGGAGATGACACGTTACAAGGTGCGCTTCAGCAGTATCACGGCAACCATCCTCCACGAGGACCCGTCTCCACCCCCGGTCATCCCAGCCACCAACAACTTTGCTCCTCCTTCCTCCTCCTCATCATCATCATTTCAGACAACTCAAGGGGACGGGATGGGGATCAATCCGTCCCCCACACCCGCCTTCTCCTCCAAGATCGACATGTCCTCCTCCCTCACATCCTCCTCTTCTTCTCAATCTACTCTGAGAGTTGGAGAAGGCATCGATCCGTCCGCCTCACCCTCCTCCACCTCCTCCTCATCTCAAAGTACCCTTGGAGGCGAGATGGGGACCAATATGTCCTCGTTCCTCACTTCCTCATCCAAGACTACCAACGGGGACGGGATGGGTGCCAATCTGTTCTCTTCCCCCGCATCCTCCTCTGCCTCCTCCTCCTCCCGTACCACCCTTGGAGGAGGAGGGAGCAAGGAGGGGGTGAGCAGGGAGGAGGTGATGTCACGCAGAGCCAAGGAGTTCTTCCTGGACCTGGGCCGGACCCCCTTCAGAAGGAAGGACCAGTCCGAGTGGGCCAAGCGGTTCGAGCAGGCCTGCCCCCACGATCATCTCAGGTCAGTCACAAGACACATTAGCCTTCTCAATCACACATGAATTGTTCCTGGCATGTTCAGTCCTTACCATGTCATTGGGAACATAGGGCGGAACCTATCTTTATTTCTGTAACCCTAGGCCACATATCTGATATAAGTAGTGAAAGCTACAGTATAGGGACAATTTACTTTTTCTTCAGACCGTACATAATATTCTTTGGTCTTTCTATTTGGTATGACCCAGCCTGGGAATCAAACCCTAGGACCTTCCATGTATGAGACAGATGCCCTCACAATTTTTGTAAAGCCTCCATGCCCGATTCTTTATCTAAATCATTTGTTTTTTGTTTTTTGAGAAGGTTGTAATTTTGTAAAGCTTTGTAAAAAATAAAATAAATAAATACATTTAAAAAATATGTATTTATTTTCTAAACTGAACTATCTGCAAATATTTTGTTTCATACACAGGCTAATAGCAGCTCCATTCACACTAGAGATCGAGTGTAAGAGTAACAGTCATTGGAACGTGACTTTAGGGGAACTGTCTATCGGGTCCTTTGATCTGCAGGAGTGTCTCTTCAGCAGACACGGCGCAAGAGATGGGTCCATACTGCAGATGCCAGCTGCAGCCGAACACATACAGGTAATTATAGGTGTATGAGGCAGGTTTTTCTTTGTTCGCCTGTCGGGTGAAAAGGGGGAAGGATAATATTCGGGCTAAAGACCTCAGCTCCCCTCGCAAATGGGTTCACAAGCAAATATATATCCAAATGTATGTGCTTTCCATGTCTGATTACCTGGAGACCAGCTGTTCAGTTAACCCCTTCACTTCAAGATTCTGAAATCTTCAAAGACTTTGTACACAGCCCACCTGGTTCCAGTAGCCAAGGGGTTAACCTGTTCCCTGTAGAATTCACCTTGCATTACCGTATTTGCCGGTGTATTAACCGCCCCTTTTTTCTGGCGGGAGAACCGCAAAAATATAAGAAAATTGTACACTCAAAATGACTACTTGAGGAAAACAAGTTTTTTTTAGGACACCTTGTAGCGCTGTTGGAATATATACAACGTTGGTTTAGCCTCCCAAAAGAGCTTACTGTAATACGTAGCATTTATCAATATATACATTTTCTCATAATCAAAGTAGTGGTTAGTGAAAAATAAATCAAAATTGCATATTTAATGAGCAGTAACACGCTGTTGCTCATGAATATTCATATATTAGACACATCTCTGAGTAGGCTACTAAGTAGGCTACTGGGGATTCCCCCTTTTTGGAAGAGTCAATTTATATGTAGGGGTGTTCAAATGTTTGCAGGTAAACTAAGTTGAATATTTAGCAGATTCCTGTTAAATATTTCGTAAAAGACAAAATAATTTCAAAGAATCTTTCAAAACAGAGATGACAAAATGTACATTGATATTTATTTCCTTCTTATAAGTTCTTTCATCGTAACCCTTACCCAAGGTTTTGTTGAATCCACCCCTTATTTTGGGAGATACCAAATCACGTAAGTTCCAGACTTCCAGCTTTCACCACGCATATTTGTATCTCCACTTGAAACTTACGATCACAATTTCTTATTCCCTAATTTACTAATATCAAGGGTAGATATAACCAAATCTGAACTTGTAAGAAGGAATGAACATATCAAGGTACAGTTTTTTCATCTCTGATTTCATTCATGTTTTGTTTTGTCTTTGTTTGTCTTCGTTTGTTCACTACAGTCCCATGCATAGTGTTCCGTGTTTTGTTTTCTGTTAAGCTCAAAAAATGTTATAAATTACGGATTGATCGGGGAAGGGGCTCATAATTTCCTTAATGTGCTTCAGAGACTTCAGTAAATTGAAGTATATTTCATAGAATAAAACTCTGGAAAAGATGGATGTTTTTTCTTACTCTCGGCACATTTTGACCATCCAAAAATCAAGAATTATACTGTCAAATTTTTTTTTTCATGGAAAACCCCCCAAAGTTAGGGATGCAGTTAATACACCGGAGCGGGTAATACACCGACAAATACGGTATATAGTTTTGTTGTTAAGTCAACATATCTTGGGTTTCAGCTTTCAGGTTGCCAGGTACAACTTTTGTTAATAGGATATGCTTGAAACTTGAATATCTTAGCAAAACCAGGCTATTTAAATTAGAAGATGCGAACAAGTACAATGGTCTTTGCATTACAGGGAAACTAATACAAGATACTCTTGTTTATTGGGTAGGGTTTGAATGCACATTTTCTATATGAACACATGTGTCATAGAAACCGTTGTCTCTTATTTGCTCACACTGTAAAATTGGGAAAAAGTACCTATTATTTTCGTCATTCTTTTGTGATATCCTCTTATATATATATTTTTTTTAGGGAACTTTAGAGGAAAGAAATTGACTTTGTGACATATTGACAGAAATGTAACTGTTATTTTATTTTTGTATTATTATTATTATTATTATTATTATTATTATTATTATTTTATTCTTATCAGATATTGTCAGTCAGTGGAGAGACTGGAGCAGAGGGAATCTATGCAACAAAGCCAAGCATCAGAATCAAACTCAGACACGCTCAGAAGATTAGAAATCAGGTTGGTTGATCGAGGGTCTAATTGGATGAATTTATCATGCATTGTCACTATTCAGTCAAACCTGCCCTAATGGCCACACGGTTATAGCAGCCATCCTTCCATAATAGAGTGGTGAAGTGTGATGTCATAAATGATGTCATAAACATTTTTTTTTTAATTTTCAAATTTGGACTTTATTTTCAGAAAGAGCATAACAAATAATGTCCAAATACCGAAAATTAAAGGAATAGGTTACATATTGCCCGAGATATGTCCATCCGAATTAATTTTTGGTCAATGGGCAATCAGTGTTATAGTGCACTGGTTCCTAAATTTAGGAACCAGTGCATTATAACACTGATTGCCCATTGAAGTAAAATTCATTCGGATGGGCATATCTCAGCCAATACGTAACCTATTCCTTTGATTTTTGGTATTTGGACATTATTTGTTATGCTCTTTCCGAAAATGAAGTCCAAATTTGACAATTCTTAAAAAGTGTTTTTATGACGTCATGGCTTCTGTACTCTATGGCCACCTGTCTATAGCAGCCATCTTGCCTCAATGGCCACCTGTCTATAGCAGCCATCCTGTCTATAATGGCCACCCAAAGTGATCCCCTGCAGAGAAGAAAACCCAATGTTATGGAACCAGCTATATAGGTCACCTGCTTACAGTGGCCATTTTCTTGTTTCTCTGAGGTGGTAAATTATCATACACTAAACACAGGGCTGACTGTCCTGTCTAGATATAATGATCAAGTAGAAATTTGTACTCAGTTTCTATTTGTAAACAATTAATGCTATTTTCTAAAGTTTAAATTTAATTTTATTTAATACTAAGATAAACTAGAATATTGCCAGATAAAGAAATACAAAACGATTCTAACTTTGATTTGACATATTACAGTATATACTTTTCCTCCTGACAAGATGTTGTCAAAGAGGAGCCACAAAGTGAAAACTAGCACCTGAAATCACTGTATATAAATTGAATTTGTTCAACTGTAAGGGGGTTATCTCACTGCTAGACCATCTCTGTAAACTTGTCAGTAATAAATGACAAAAACACAAACAAACAAATATACAAACAAACTCACACACAGAGAGAGCAAATGGCTTAATTAAGTTCTTGTTAATATTTCCATTGATTTAGACTTCAAAGAGAAGACACATAGTGAAACCACCTTTGACATTAGCATTGAGTTGAATGTGATCAAATGTAAGGTGTAAATCTCTCTGGTACCTCATCTCTGTAAAAATTATCTGTAAAAAAAAATGAAACAAACAAACAAACAAACTCAGAGCAAATGGCTTAATTCAGTTGTTTGTTTATATTTCCATTCATGTAGCCTTCAAAGAGGAGACACATCGTGAAGCCAATTCTGGATGCAGCGTTGGGTTGAATGTGGTTAAAGGGGACCACCAGGCAAAGAACAACACATATTTATATGTTTTGGTACCGTTTTGTGATATCAAATAGATACCCAACATTGTGCAAAGGGTTGTGTAAATTCATAAACAAAGCAATAAATTACCACCACTTACGGAACCACTATTATTTCCTGGTTCCGTACGGGCCAAACATTTGCAAGTGCGCCAATGCTATATTCGTTCGCTCTGGACAAAGTAGTCGTCGTACATGCAGACCCATGAACGCATGCTTTAGAGTGGTGATGCGTTTTCCAATTATTTTTCTTTTCTTTCTGGAAACATATATTTGTGAACTTATTGATGGAATGGACTACTAAAGATGTTACCTTTCATTATTTTTGGGTGGTGGTACCCTATAACTGTATTGTGGACATCTCTCTGGTACATCATCTCTGTAAACTAAAAACAAAAACAAACAAACACAGAGCATACACTTAATGCAGTTGGCTTAATTCAGTTTTTTTTTTAATATTTCCATTTAAGTTAGACTTCAAAGAGAAGACACATAGTGAAACCAACTCTGGACGTCAGCGTTGAGTTAAATGTGGTCAAGGTAAACATTTCTATAGTGCACCAGTCGGTAAAAAAAAGAAACAAACAAACTCAGAGCAAATGGCTTATTTCAGTTCTTGTTAATATTTCCATTGATTTAGACTTCAAAGCGGAGACACATCGTGAAACCAACTCTGGACGTCAGTATAGAGTTGGGATCGGTCATCTGTGAGGTGGACGTCTCGTTGGTTGATCGTCTCTATACACTACTCCACCCCCAGCCGTCCTTTGCCTACGACTCGTACGGCCAGCGTGGCTACAACTCTATGCAAGCCAACACTAGTCTGGTGAGATAACGCTCTCTTCTATTTCATTACAATTGGTTTGATAATTGCGTTTGAAATGAAATCCTTGCTTGATGTTGTTAAGTATAGTTTGCTATTAATTACAGGACTGCAACAATTTCCGTCAAGTATACAATCCTACAAACTAATGTGAATTTTCAAGGGTTTAAATTGAGAATCCTTTGTTGTTTATCTAAATTTCAGTGCAATATCAAACTTTAATGTAAATAACATACTGTGTCAAAAGTATGTAGTGTGAATTTTGGACAGTAGAACACTATATCAAAGAGATTTGTTGTAATGTGCGAAATTTGGTTTATCTGGCTCACTCTTTCATTTTGATTCAATGTGTAATGTACATGTATATTGCGTTCTTTCTTCATGCAGAATAAACAAGCCTTCTTCAGACAAGCATTAGAAGACGCACCAAGCGGGTCGGATCTGCAATCAAATATTTGTATCATGTGTTCATCTGCAGTCGTAGCCTTGAGGTGGGTATTTAATCTTTTTTAATTTTTTTTTATTTTGAAAACAGGAATTATACATGTATTTTGGAATTGTTTTGTCTTTGGTTTGGAATCTGTAGGGAAGTGAGGAATCATGATGTTGGTTTATTCAAGATATTACTATTAATATTTGTATGATGTTATTTTCTGCAGTCAAAGACTGGTGATACAAACAAAAACTGTTGTTGTCTCCCTCTCCTTTTTAGCTCATCCGGCCCGAAGGGCCCGATGAGCTTATGCCATGCCGTGGCGTCCGTCGTCCGTCCTTCCGTCCTTCCGTCCTTCCGTCCGTCCGTCCGTCCGTCCACAGTTTTCAAAATGCTTCTTCTTCGTTATTTTTCAACCGATTTTGATTCTGATTGTTTCATAAGATAGGGCTAGGAGGGGGATTTAAAACTTCTACACAGAATCGTGAAATTCATTATATATGCTAATTTATGCAAATTTATTCGAAATCACAAAAAATGCTTCTTCTCCTTCATTTCTTGACCGATTTTGATTTGGTTTGCTTTATCTGGTAGAGCTAACTTTGGTACACTAAACTTCTACACAGAATTTTGAAATTTTTCTCCATTAATTAATTATGGTAATTTATGCAAATTTATTCCAAAAATCACAAAAAATGCTTCTTCTCCTTCATTTCTCGACCGATTTTGATTTGGTTTGCTTTATCTGGTAGAGCTAACTTTGGTACACTAAACTTCTACACAGAATTTTGAAATTTTTCTCCATTAATTAATTATGGTAATTTATGTAAATTTATTCCAAAAATCACAACAAATGCTTCTTCTCCTTCATTTCTCGACCGATTTTGATTTGGTTTGCTTTATCTGGTAGAGCTAACTTTGGTACACTAAACTTCTCCACATAATTTTGAAATTTGTCTCCATAAATTAGTTATGGTAATTTATGCAAATTTATTCCACAAATCACAAAAAATGCTTCTTCTCCTTCATTTCTCGACCGTTTTTGATTTGGTTTGCTTTGTCTGGTAGAGCTAACTTTGGTACACTAAACTTCTACACAGAATTTTGAAATTTTTTTCCATGAATTAATTATGGTAATTTTTAATTTATTTATTTATTTATTTATTTATTTATTTATTCATTTATTTTTTTTATTTATTTATTTTTTTTAAATTTATTTTTTTTTAATTAATTTTTTTAAAATTTTTAAAATTTATTTATTTTTTTTTTTCCCATGTCCCTTCTGGGGCGTCAAATCTATATTTTTTTCACTCTATTTTTTTTAAAATTAATTTTTATGTCCCTTCCAGGGCATCACATTTTAATTTTTTGACCAGTTGAAAAGTGTACCACATGAAATTTGCGATATTTGATGTTGCGAGATGCCGGATGAGCGCTACGTCATTGACGTTCTGGTTGTATATTGCTTTGAATTTTGGGTCTTTTTTTTTTCTTCACAGATTTCCAATCCCAGACCTACGTGGGCTGAGTGAGTGTGCGTGGTGGAGACGGTCGCTAAGGAACGAGATGCTTCTGCTAGAGTTGAGCGAGGCAGAATTGAGTACCTGCATCAGAGATGCCAAGGCACAGCAGAAGGTTGTGGTGAAGGCTAGAGAAATCATGGGTAAGATATTGTGTTGGGTATTGTGTGAGGTCTGCGTTCTTGCTGGTGTGGTGGAGACAGTCGCTAAGGAACAAGATGCTACTGCTAGAGTTGAGTGAGGCAGAGTTGAGTACCGCCGTCAGAGATGCCAAGGCACAGCAGAAGGTTGTGGTCAAGGCCAGAGAAATCATGGGTAAGATACCGTGTCAGTTATTGTGTGAGGTTTAAGTTCCTGCTGGTGTGGTAGAGACGGTCGCTAAGGAACAAGATGCTACTGCTAGAGTTGAGTACCTGCATCAGAGATGCCAAGGCACAGCAGAAGGTTGTGGTGAAGGCTAGAGAAATCATGGGTAAGATATTGTGTTGGGTATTGTGTGAGGTCTGCGTTCTTGCTGGTGTGGTGGAGACAGTCGCTAAGGAACAAGATGCGACTGCTAGAGTTGAGTGAGGCAGAGTTGAGTACCGCCATCAGAGATGCCAAGGCACAGCAGAAGGTTGTGGTCAAGGCCAGAGAAATCATGGGTAAGATACCATGTCAGTTATTGTGTGAGGTTTAAGTTCCTGCTGGTGTGGTAGAGACGGTCGCTAAGGAACAAGATGCTACTGCTAGAGTTGAGTACTGTCATCAGAGATGCCAAGGCACAGCAGAAGGTTGTGGTCTAGGCCAGAGAAATCATGGGTAAGATACTGTGTCTGTGTAAACATAGCCCAATTTTGAAATTCAAGGTGATGCCATTAAACTGTTGGTTTGATGTTGGTCTGTTATTAGTGTGGTGTTGGGCTTTGGACGGCTTTTAGTCTGGTTCCCAAGTATATCGGGAAGAGTTCTTTAAAATATTTTTGGGAAACAGGACCACAGATTGACTCCTGGCAAACACATAAAGCCAGGAAATCAATTCAAACAAGAATTCATTGAACAATTTTCACAAATGGCTGGGTTTCTGATAAGAATTGATAATTTGAATTTATAGGGATTAGGGTTAGGTAGCATGGTACACTGAGGAATGGGATGAAAGAAATAATGTACTATTGATTGTGTATTTGTTAAATTTCAAGTGATATTATGATTTGTAAGTTCATATCAATTCATATATTCTTTATTTGATTTCAGCTTCTGTGAAGCTAAATGAGGATGAGGATCCAATACCATTTGTGAAAGTGAGTGAAGGGAGACAGGACAACTCTTGCACCTCGGACCGGTCCTTCAACTGGCCCAGGTAAGCTGGAGATGGTGTGTGCGATTGTGATAATGATTGCGACTATGGTGATGGTGATGGGGCTGGGGATTGGGAAGATTGTAATGTTGATTTTTAAATGGATCTAGTAACTTTGTTGACATGTGCAAAAAGTATAGAGTGGTTGATACAATGTATATTGTTGTTATCTAATACGTCCACTGGGTGTTGTGTGAAAATTTCAAGTTAAATGGACGTTATATGGCCGAGAAATGAGCAAAAATGCAAGTGATATTCACTAACCCATTGCACTCACTTTGTACACGGTTTTGACGGTCCAGTGGATAATTTAACATCTGAACACTTCAATCGTAAATATCTTTTTAACGAAAGGGAAATTTGAAAAACCGATACCTGTCCCATGCTTTTATTGTTAATACGAATACAACAAGGTATGGGGGAACCGCTAGAATTCCAATTGGATTTTTAGGATTTGGACAATGTTACTAAGTCCCCTTAAGGTGATGTTTAGGATGATGATGATGATGATGATAATTACTTTGGTCCTACATGAGCAGAGATGGACATTGGTGATTTCAAGTATGGTGTTTAGGGCTGGTGTTAGTGTTTATCAAACTGGTGTTTGTGTGTAATAAACACTAACACCGGCCTTAAACACCATACTTGAAATCACCCACTGTCACATGATAACTATATAACTTTCCTTTGCTCACGTCAGATTACTACTGGTCATCAACCCAGTGATCCAGCCGTCAGTTCTGGAGGAGGACAACGAATCGGAACCTCCCACACCGACCACGCCCACGGCGGGACTCAACTCCTCCATGGAGAACAGCTTCTTCCAGCAGGAGCGGACCGAGCCCTCCCCATTCAGCTCCAAGAAAGTCATGTATGAGAGCGAACAGGTGGGTTGCAATTAACTCTCTCAAGCGGAGTAACAGAGGTCAACCAATGAGAGGAGAGGGGGGCGGAGGGAGCAAAGTTTTAGGGTGGATGGGAAGGATTGTTATTAGTATTAAACCTCGGGGGGAGGAAGGGGATGGTAGGATTTAACTCTTCTATGGAGAACAGCTTTTTTCCAGCAGGAGAGGACCGAGCCCTCCCCTTTCAGCTCCAAGAAAGTCATGTATGAGAGCGAACAGGTAGGTTGCAATTAACTCTCAAGCGGCGTAACAGAGGTCAACCAATGAGAGGAAAGAGGGGGGTGGAGGGAGCAAAGTTTTAGGGTGGATGGGAAGGATTGCTATTAGTATTAAACCTCGGAGGGGAGGAAGGGGATGGTAGGATTTCACACCTCCATGGAGAACAGCTTCTTCCAGCAGGAGAGGACCGAGCCCTCCCCTTTCAGCTCCAAGAATGTCATGTATGAGAGCGAACAGGTTAGTTATCAGTGAAATCTATAATGTTTGGGGATATACAAGAGTCGAGTTTTCCTGGTTCTGAGGAAAGCCTATTTCATGTGCTTGAAATTGTATTTTGTGCCCTTGTGCCAAATTAATGGCTTACATAAAAAGATTGAAGTCTGATCTACCTTGGTTTATCATTTGTTCTCCTAAAATCGTCTACTTATCATTCTATTTCAATTTTTAGTACATCAATGTTTGTGGGTTCCTAGGTAATTTTTGTATACAAACCTTTTTTATTCAATTTAATTTAGTAAAGGGGTTAATTATGAATGGTCTATAAGTCCTCTCACAATTCGTTATCATTAATAAAAATGAAAGTTGGCAACTCTTATCGGATGAAGTTCATAATTGATTTCTAATCCGCAGATGGTTATGCCAGGAGACCAGGAGGAGATGAGGGAGTTTACAAAGAAGACAACATCCAACTCCAGACTGGCGATAGAACTCAACATCCCTCGGATCAATGTGCTACTGGAGAGCAAGGAATTCCTGGAAACTTTATATAACCGGTGAGTCAGTGCCGACATTATTCTGTTTTCTCAGCCAATGTATTATTCACCCATTCATGACTGGCCCCCAAAATATGTAGGCTGTCGTCAATGGTAAATGCATGTATATCAAAATCAAAGTCTTCATTACGTTAAACTTGATCATCAGAACGGGCACAAAACAGTAGCTTATATACAAAACCATGTAGTGAACGGTGCTAGAATTCAGTATCACTTGGATCAATGTGCTACTGGAGAGCAAGGAATTTCTGGAAACTTTATATAACCGGTGAGTCAGTGCAGACATGATTCTGTTTTGTCCACCAATGTATTATTCACTCATTCATGACTGGCCCCAAATATATGTAGGCCATCGTCATCGGTAAACGCATGTTATATCAAAATCTAATGGTCTTCAATACTTTAAACCTGTTAAAAAAGAAATGATTGTCAGAAAAGATCATTGTAAGATCTGTCTGAATAATGTGTAAACATTTTATATCAAAATAACACAGTTTACTTAGTGAAAAAGTGAAGGTTAATGTCAGATTTTGTCCAGATCAAGCGCCTAAAGTAACCCAAAGAGAATTAAGGGGATTCTGGGACGAGCACCGTCTAGGGTTTTCTATAGCTCAGTCGGAAGAGCACCGGTCTAGCAATCCGTAGGTCTCGGGTTGGAATCCCGTTGGAATCCCATTTTCTTTGCCTTCTTTTAATCATAAAGTAACCCAATACGGATACTATGAATGATCAAGTATTCAAATTCAAATACTTTTGACCGCAAAGCATTATTGAGTGCTTTCAATTTCAATCTTGAATATCTCCATGATAAGGGAGACATTTGAAAATCAAATCCTATGTCATTCTTCAGTTACCATAAGCCTAACAACAAGGTACAAGAGATATGAGAAAGATCCAATTAATTTTGGTTGAATTTGACAAAGGTGATGCATCACTTTAACCATAGTTGAAGAAACCTTTGTTACACATAGCATTTAAATACTTTGAGAGTCGTATACAGCCTAGCTATCGATCCTAGCAGAATCTTCGTCAGGGCACAAATGACAGTTAGTACAGAAAAAACACAGAATATATACCAACATAAACACATGTATGGAAGGGGGGCTGGAAAGAGGAAAGGAGGCGGAGACACAAAACAATGAAAGCAACTGTGAGTGTATATATATATTCTGTGTTTTTTCTGTACTAACTGTCATTTGTGCCCTGACGAAGATTCTGCTAGGATCGAAAGCTAGGCTGTATACGACTCTCATTTTACCACATTGGCGATTTTTTAGTAGACAAGCAGTTTTCAGCAGTATTTTCCATATTCATTTAAATACTTTAATACATTCATACCACACCCCCTCCCCCAGATTTGCAAATGACATGTTGCTATGGAAACCGACGGCCCCTACTCCACGTGATCTGCGGGACAGTAAATACCCCAACTACGGCATGGTGGGCGGTGGGCTGGACCTGGCTTCACAGCTAGGTGGCAATGGCATGGCAGAGAGGTTTGGCATGTGCAAGTCTGGCCTGCAGTTTGGTGAGTTTAGTTATTATCCTGTTAAGGGATATTTTATGAGAATAGTCTAATAGGTTGTATGGGTTTTTAATTTAAAATTCATTTCAGAACTTATAAGGCATTTATGAACATATCTTCAAATTAATGCAATTGAATACAATTGTGACAGATACAGTATATTTATGTGCAGAATTTATTGGTTTTAAATTATGTTCAAAAGCTCATCTACGAAAATTGTCAGATTTTACGCCGGTTTATTTAATATCACATTACATTTGAGCTCACTTTCATAATTTGTAGCCTTATTTGTGGTTGATCAGTATTTGCTCATGTACATTCCATTCTTGACAGACTCTGATTCTGATGATGAAGAGCCAGAGAGCATGCAGTTCTACTCAGTGTATGACCGCAACGTGATGTCGATGGCACCCAGAAGGCACTCCCGGTCAAAGCACGCCTCACAGAAAGACCCTCTGACCAGCGGTCAGCATGCCCTCTCCCTGACCCTCAACATCAACCACGGCAAAATCACCCTGGGCATGCCAGTCAAGGTAGTGCATTTTTCATCACTCATTTTCATATCTAAAACATAAATTGTCTGTAATTTGGGTTGGGTTGTGTCTGGTGCATTTAGCAAAAATCATGTTAGAATGATAATGGAATGATTCTCCATTCATTCTTTAATTGCAGAGGCTGAGCACCATAATTAGATCAAATTATATTGATATTTTGGTCATTTTTTTTTGGGGGGGGGGGGGGTAATAATCTTGCTGTGTGTCATAATTACAAACTTCATTGTCATTATTTAATTTTTGTAATGTTTATCCTCGGCTATTGGTTGAAATTCATGCTTAGGCCATGAAAAATAAATGGTTGGATTGGCGTAACCCGCCCGCCCCTAAAAATACCGCCGAGCCTAAAGGTTTTTTCTGATTTTTTTTTTCTTTTTTTTTTCAAAAATTGTGCGATATGTGTTATTTGTGTGTTATATGTGTGTTTTTGTGTATTTGTGCGAATCCTGAAAAAAACAACCTACCTACCTACCCTAATGTTTGGTTGCCCGTTACTCCAATCCAACAATTTATTTATTTTGGCCTTATTGTTACGATATCAATTTTTTTCAATGATTGTCCCATATTATTTTTTCAGAATCCAGATGGAACACTGAATGAAGATGTACATGGGGAGTGTCTTTTGGAAGTGGAAGATGGGACGCTGTTTACAGTGACCGGATACAAGGGAGACGATAATGAGAGCTACATCAGTCTACAGACCAACAGAGTAGCCCTCTATCACAGTGGTAAGTGCCATATTCATTGATTGATTGATTGATTGATTGATTGATTGATACATCGATTGATTGATTGATTGATTGATTGATTAATACATTGATTGATAGATTGACTGATTGATTGATTGATTGATTGATTGATTGATTAATACATTGATTGATAGATTGACTGATTGATTGATAGATTGATTGATTGATTGATTGATTGATTGATTGATTGATTGATTGATTGATTGATTGATTGATTGATTGATTGATTGATTGATTGATTGATTGATTGATTGATTGATTGATTGATTGATTGATTGATTGATTGATTGATTGATTGATTGATTGAATGATTGATTGATTGATTGATACATTAATTGATTGATTGATTGATACATTATTTGATTGAGTGAGTGAGTGATTTAGCTACATATTGACAGACTGGTTTTGAGTTGATTCTTCATGTTGTGCCTTTCAGGTTGCGTGGTCCACCCATTCAGGCAGTCGCTGCACAGTACAAGACTCGCTCCCCCGGACCACATGAAGTGCTGCCTCTACCTCTCAGACGACGGAGTCCCTGCAGCCTCTGGAGGGAGTGTGGGAAAAGGAGGTAGCAGCCAGCACATGGTTGCCCTGGCCTTGAAGAACTCCTTCGATCCAGTTGGTAATGTGAAGGTAACATAA
Source organism: Echinarachnius parma (assembly GCA_037951105.1). Lineage (NCBI taxonomy): Eukaryota > Metazoa > Echinodermata > Echinoidea > Clypeasteroida > Echinarachniidae > Echinarachnius > Echinarachnius parma. Next base: position 100,110 of record JBAMJV010001924.1, read on the forward strand.
TTTTGTTTGATGTACAATATTTTATTGTTTCTTAGATTTCATGAGATTTATTAAAATTACTGTTATTATTATTATTATTATTATAATTTCTTTGCCTAGACGAAGGATCTGCTAGATTCGAAAGCTTGGCTACATTTACTTACATATTATTATTGTTGTGTTGTTGTTGTTGTTGTTGTTGTATTATTATCATTATTATATTTCTCTGTTGCAGACATCGGAGTGCGCTGTGGCGGTGAGGGGTGCAACCCTGCGTCACTACACCTGCAGACCGGAGCACCACTGGCTGACCCAGCTGGGAGACTTCTTCGACGTCATCGACGAGCAGATCCTGGGCTACGACATGCCGGCCGTCGTCACTCAGCTGCACGCTCACTTCTGGGGCTGCGGAGTAGACTACAGGTGAGAATAAAGAGAACTAAATCTCTCAATTTTAGAAGATTATAAAGGCAAATTCATACCTGCCAAACAGTCCGATTTTGTCGTATTTAGTCCGATTTTTTACTCAAAAAAGGGTAAAAAATCGGACGAGTACGATTTTTAAGTCAGAAAAGTAAATATACATGTGCATATATATATACACACATACATATAGCTCATATATACATAAAGCTCATTAAGCCAAAATATTCATGATCTTTATCATTGAAGTATTGCTCATTCAGTGTGGTCATATATGTTTAAAAATAAGGCTAAGATAGCACACGAGAGCATCTAGAACCCTAGAGCTGGACGCTGGCCGCAAAGGACTTCGTGCTTCGCGCTCGCGATGCGCGCTTCGCTCACATGAGAGTAAGATTTTTCATTTTCAAATGTTGGCAGGTATGCAAATTGGTTTACATGTGAGACTGTAGAATAAATTATGTTATATTATGTAATATTTAATGATAACGGTTATTTGATATATATTGCTATTCACACGAGTATCATAGCTCTTTACATTAATATTAACATACAAATTACTTAACTTTAGCATAATGCTATGTATTAATACTCATGGCACTCAACCACACACACTCTTTGGTGCTGCAGCTTACACTATGAGACTTGAAAACTAACTCAATCCTCTATGAATGAATTTGAAATGTCTGCTACAATGAGCAAAATGTTTACTTTGATTCTTAATTTAAGACTTTCATAACCTGAGCACCAAATCTTGCGGAATTAGTTTTTTTGATAGTTGCCAAAATAGGATGATAAATGGTGTTTATTTCTGTTTTTCTCTTTCATGCTGCTTGTTATATAAACTTATTTTGTGGTTAAAACTTTTAAAAACATTTACCAATTGAAGTCTATTTTCTGGTCAATCTCTATTGCAGACCCCTGTATCTTCCACTGAGGTCTTTCATTCTGCTGGAGTCGCTCAGTATATCAAGCAACTTGGTGTACGAGGCAAAGGAGTCTCTGCTTAGGTGAGGAGTGCGTTTAAATTTATTCAATATCGCAAATGTATTACACTTGCCTTTATAGCGGGTAAGCAGTTTTTAGTAGTCTTTTACATTTATTACAAATTCATTCATTTCGTATCATCACACAACTTCCTGCCAATGGCGGGCAAAACTGAGCACTACGTCGTTGGCCTCTGCCAGATCTTTAATTGCATGTGCACATTCCATGTACCAGATCACAACTAAGCAGCTGGTCCATGGTCTGAGGGCCTCGACCGCACTCACACTCCGCTGCGCCATCGATGTTGTAATATTATTTAAGGAAGTTCTAATTTTGTTTAGACAACCACTAGGGACACCGACAGGCTATACATTTGTTAACAAACTTTTTTCTATGCCCTAAAAAAAAAGGACCTATTCAATAATTAGTACACTCTTACTACATACAAATGTTTATAAAAAAATAAGAATATATACTATAAAGAAGTTTGTGGAATATTGTGAAATATTATTTTATTAATTCACTTCATTTGTTAGGGGTGATATCTGGTTTGTCATAATTTTATCTACTTTGTATGTATGAGCTGTGACCATGGGGCAGGGGACAATAGAGATTATCTGCTTTAATACAAAGCCATAGAAATACAGTTATTAGTTAGACTCTGTGGAAGTAGATTATGTTTGTTTCTTGCTGTGTTTATTCACAGATCATTATTAAATATTGCTTTGTTTTTCCCTTCAAAATTCAATTTCTACAGATTTCTTATTGATGATGCAGCTTTATATATTTCTGAACGGTGCAATGAGACTAGTGTAAATATTAAGAGAGGTGAGAAAATGTCACCTTTTTTTTTTTCCAACGTGAGATTTGTACTCACAGGAGTAGCAATGATGGTTCATAATCAACTAATTTGCAGATGTATTGATTTATACCTGTGCCAATATAATATTTTGGTATAAAAATTTACTTTGAGATCTTGAAATGAGAAGAAAAAAAAGAAAAAAATCTCTATTTAGATGATGCTTGAAATTGTAAACTTAGTTGGCATTTTCTTAATAGAAGTAGCCATTATTTTCAATTAGTTTTTCCATTATGTTTAGAAAAATTTTTTAAAAATTTAGTGTCGATAAACTAGGTAAGTATATAATAATTATAACAATGCATCTTACTTGAAATGATCTGTAATATGAAATTATTCAATTTTAGACAAGATAACCAATTGACATTGTTATTTTTATGTCTGAAATTGGCATGGTACATGTACATTTACATACATGACCACTATTTCTCTATCTGTTTATTTCTTTTGCAGATTATGTATGCGTAGTTGATGTTGGTATGCTAGAGCTTTCATTAAGACTGAGTACAGCTGAGGATAGGGTAAGCAGACTTTTACTCATTATCGACCAGTCAATTTAGTTTATGTCACTTCACATTTTTGTTTTGTACATAGAAAACTAAAATTCTGTAATTAAAGCATACAATACAAAATAAAAATGTATCTTAAAATTAAAAGACGTCTTTAATTGTTCAAATTAGTGCACCCCTAAATCATTGTCATGAAATGTACATCTCTGATGGACTGTGGAAAGAGGAAATTACATGACGTGCAAGATCTGACATCTGTCTTCTCTTCCCAAGAACCCAAAGATGGACTTGAAGGTGACCAACAAAGTGATTCACCTGCGGACGTGTGCAGACTCCTGTAGCGCCATTGCGAGGCTGCTGATATACCTGTCCACTACCTCAAATAACCATTACATCAGTTAAATTATTATTTGTACTTTAGCTTTGCTTAACTGATTTGAGATGTTTGAACAAATTATTTGGACGTGAATAAGTATTGACATCTTCTTTTTTTACTTCCCAAGAACCCAAAGATGGACTTGAAGGTGACCAACAACGTGATTCATCTGCGGACGTGTGCAGACTCCTGCAGCGCCCTGGCCAGGCTGTTGCTATACCTGTCCACTGACGGGGACCTTGCAACGAGCAGCGATCAGTCTGGGCATAAGAACACGGCTCCTGAGTCTAACGGGGTAGCAGCGAAGGTGAGGTTATTGGTTTTCATGCAAAAGTGTGTATTTTGGGCCCTGTTCATTTAGAATTTTTAGGTTCATTTTGATTACTTTCTATATAAATCGGGTGTGCAGGCACCTTTAACGCCCTTGCGAGGCTACTGCTATAACTGTCCACTGACGGGGACCTGGCAACGAGCAGTGATCACCCTGGGCATCAGAATGCTGCTCCTGACTCTAATGGGGTAGCAGCAAAGATGAGGTTTAAATCATCTAAAGAAACCAGGGTAGTGTTTCGCAAAGATATTGAGTTGAAATGGTAGAAGATTACATGTCAAAAGTAAGACAAACAAATTGGTATTGTCTTCTCAATCTTACGATACATTTATTCATGTTTTTATTTATTTTTGTTTTTTGTGTTTGGTTGATGATTGCAGGAGGAGAGTTTGCCCACGGTGCATGTAGTGAATGGAGACGGCCCCATCTCTCACTCCCACTCCGACCAGATGAAACAGCTCATGGAAGAAGCCATGAGAGAGATCAACGGTGACCTGACATCACCTAGCCACTCTCCCAAAGACACAGGTAATGCATATTGTTTAATGCTCTGAAATAATTTTGACCAAATGGTTGTTAAATACTTTTCAAAGAGGAAAAATTCAATCATTATAATTATTATTGTAATTATTACTCTTATTTTTATTATTGTTGTTGTTATTGTTTGTGTTGTTGTTGCTGTTTACAATCATATATAACATGATCATACAAAACGTTCATGAAATAAAATGTAGAAATTATGATGTTTTTTTTCATCTTCCCCTATGAACAAAGACCATGTAGTCCACATACCCTGTGTGCAGAAGCAGGACCGAGACTCCGGGGCTGAGATGTTCCTCTTTCCAGACGAGGACGAGTGCGAGGAGGGGGTCAACGACGACGACGATGGGATCGAGGTGCTACTGAACATCACCCCACCTTCCCCCATCCCTAGCCCTCTGGCAGGTGTGGGAGGGGGTTGGGATATGGGGCAGGTGTCCCCCCAGGATGGTGCAGGTGGAATCATCAACGATGACGAGTTCTGTGTGCTGGATGACCCAGGCATGGGAGTACTGGTAAGTACACACTCCACCCCTCTCCCCACGCCCCTCCCCTTGCCTGCTTGCAGGTGTGGGATATGGGGCAGGTATCGCCCCAGGATAGTGCAGGAGGAATCATCAACGATGACGAGTTCTGCGTGCTGGATGACCCAGGCATGGGAGTACTTGTAAGTATACATTCCCCCCCCCCTCCCCAGTCCTCTGGCAGGAGGAGGGGTTGGGCGGGTGGAATCAATGATGATGACTTCTGTGGGCTGGATGACCCAGGCATGGGAGTACTGGTTAGTAACCACTCCTTTGTACACACTTTATATACAGTTGGTCTTGAAAGAAGATAATTAAAATGCAAACCGCTCACTAAGAAGTGGAGATTGGTGATCTTTATCAGCAGGTAGTCTTCATATACTGGGCCCATATTCATACAAACTTACTAGAAGCTTAATTTAAAATCCATTCTCAGTCTATTTAAGATGCTACGGCCAAGTAGGCATCTCAAATGTGTCTAAGTCACTGACTAGGGTTATCTGGATAAGCATATATTACTTATTAACATAACCCTAGATGAAAACTGAAATAATCTCTTGCTGTATACAGTAGTCTTATCATATATTAAACTAGACTTAGAATGCAACTAAGCTATTTGATGAATGTGCAGGGGCCCGGTCTTTAAGTTCAGTTGGTGGCTGGAGCATATTTAACCCGTTCAGGATGGACTCTTTTTGCTATAATATGCATTCTCCATAGTATTTTCGGGACCAGTCCTGAACGGGTTAATAGTCTACATAACAAATACTTTTGTTGTTCCTATTCCAGAGACATGGAGGCGAGCCAGAGGTGAAAGTCCTGGACGACGGTCCAATCACCATCAAGCAGGACCACTTTGCCACTCCCAACACCAGGGGGGACCAGCTCAACGCCCCCCTGGACTTCCCCACCCCCACCATGCGCTACACCCTGCAGGAGATGACCGTCGTGTGGCACATCTACGGGGGGTGCGACCTCAAACCAGCAGGGACAACAAAGAAGCCACAAAGACCAGGTATGAATAATTAATAATAATTGTCCATTTTTATATAGCGCTTTTTTACAGTTAAGTCTCAAAGCGCTCGGAACAGTATTACCTTGGCTTTAGCCGAGCAGCCTTATTCAAGCGCTCAAGCATTTCAAGGAATAAATTCCTGCCAAGTACCCATTTACTGCACCTGGGTTGAGAGCAGCAAATGTGGATAAAGTGTCTTGCTGAAGGACACACGTGCCGCAGTTGGGAATTGAACCCACGACCTTTGTATTTAAAGACGAAGGCCCGAACCAATATACCACGACACTCCCACAAGGTATGATGGGAGAAATCAAATACTTGATTATTGTATAAAGCTATACTGGGATGGGGTGGTTGTACATAATACAACATGCATGCACTGAGCAGTTCAATTCGATTACTAATAAATTTCATATTGAGTTTCAAAATCATAGCATGTAGAAACAAGACACGGATGTATGCCTATAGAAATGTAAGATTTCTTGGATTAATACTGTTTTAAAGATTACATGGAACTAGATTTAATATTCACTTTAGATGGGGGTTGGGGGAGGGGGGGGTGGTCTTTCTTACCGTTTAATCTAGACACTGTAGGCATCCATCTGCAAATTTTAATTTCAGGATTATTATGTAAATCAGAATTGTTGCATCCTTATTATCGCAGGGTTCACATGATAGCAACTTAAATCTCAAGTTGTCATTCACGACGGATTGATTTTGCTATAACATGTATTCTCCATAGACACAAGCCCGAGTATTTTCGGGACCAGTCCTGAACGGTTAATGTACATGTTAAGAGAAACTTTGTGTTATACACACTTTTCTAAAAGACTAGAAATAAAAGATTTTTTCACTGGCAAAAAGATGGTTTAAACCAACCTGTATTCATGTTTGTCCCTTTCTTTTTTTATGCCTCCGCAACGAAGTAGCCCGAGGCATTATGCTTTCTGGTTGTCCGTCCGTCCGTACGTCCCGTTCTCGTGATCGCGTTATCTCAATAACCGATTGACGGATTTTCACCAAACTTGGGTCATGTATGTATCTTGGGGGGCCGATGATCTGATTAGATTTTGGGGTCATGAGGTCAAAGGTCAAAGGTCACAGAGCTCATTATATATGCAAAAATAGCTCGTGATCGCGTTATCTCAAGAACGGATTGACGGATTCTGACCAAACTTGGTACATGTATGTATCTTGGAGGGCCGATGATCTGATTAGATTTTGGGGTCATGTGGTCAAAGGTCAAAGGTCACAGAGCTCATTATATATGCAAAAATAGCTCGTGATCGCGTTATCTCAAGAACGGATTGACGGATTCTGACCAAACTTGGTACATGTATGTTCCTTGGAGAGCCAATGAACTGATTAGATTTTGAGGGTCATGAGGTCAAAGGTCAAGGTCACTTATAGCTCATAATTGTGATACGTCAAGATCTAAAAGACAGAGTACCATCAAAATTGAGTTGACAGAATTAATTCAGTGTACATGTTGATTTGGGCTTGATATAAATCGCGTAATGGCGGAGGCATCATTTTCGACTGCGCGCAGTCGAAGATCCATCTAGTTTTGTACAGTATTTAAACAGAATTGCATGGTTACTATTCTTTATGTTGTATATGTTTCAGATCACGGTGGTACCAGTCCTGCCATGAAGAGTGACAAAACCAGGTAAGTTCCATAAACTTGTAATCGCATCGCAGCCAGTCACTAATTCTAACATGCCTCTAGATCAATGCACTGGTCCCTTTATGAAGCTAGTCAAGTAGAATGTCTTTTTGAATTCATGGTGTTGCTTAAAGGTGCACCTGTAAAGTGTCAGATATTGCCCAAAATGACATTTGAGACTTCAATCCTGTACCAAAATCATTGCAAGATATGTCCGAATGATGTGTGAAAGTTTCATTGAAAAAGAACACTGCTTTCCTGGTTAAAAAAGCGAAAATATGCGTCAGCTTTTACAACGGACGTTTATGAGGTTTATGACCGTAAATTAACGCTTTTGAGCTGAATGATAGATATCGTCATACTAAAGGGGCATTTGAACAAAATTTATTCTTCTCTTACCATAAGCTAAACAACAGGGTAGAAGAGAAACGAGGAAGCTCCAAGTAATTATCGTGGAGTTACACACTTTACAGGCATCCCTTTAAAATATGTGTATGTAAAGGTATGATGTAACATGAAGAGATTTATGTAGCACTACTTGAAAGAAATTCCTTGTTATAAGTGTTATTTTGTGTAGGTTTTATTTTAGTAAGTCAAAGACATACGAATGTGTTTCATGATAGATTTTTAATTAGAATTCTGCAGTAAACCTTATCTGCTAGAAATCCTGCATGTAATAAAATGAGTGTTAATGAGGGTCTGAGCTGTTGATCCATGCTGATTCTTGATCAGCGGCAAAAGGACTCTGGTTTTACTTCTGATCAAGAATCTACAATCTATCATATGTAGATTTTGTTTGATGTTGTAGACACTCAGCATTGAGACTGACAAGCCCAGGCACAGAGAAGCTATTTGATTCAGGTTATTGTAATGATTATAATTATATCATTTTTCTGTTACTGGTTTAGCTCCAGGCAGCCAACCAGGAGTGGTATGAGTTCCCCTCTAAGAAGACAGACAGACAAGCCCAGGCACAGTGTAGCCAACATGAGATGGCAGGAGAAGGGAGGGCCTGGCCGGGACCACTCTGTACTCATGGAACTACAGATGAACAAAGTAAGAACATAAGGCATATAGAGCATCAAACTATGATGTCACATCTATTCATGTTTGTATTGTTAATGGTTCTGAATAATCTTAGGCAATACCCACATTTGTGACCTAGTGCAATCCTCCACACTAACTTTTTCCTGTACTGGCCCATTCGGGCAATTAAAATCATACATTTTGAAATTTTACTTGCCCCATTATAAAATCATCTTGCCCTCTTACTCCTAGATGACATTAACACATGTGAAATGACGCTGTTCTCTTGTAGTTTTTTTTATTATTTAGTTGCCCAATCGGGCAAGCAAACTAGACAATTCATGAAATTGTCCTTGCCCGACACCAATTTTTACTTGCCCCAGGCAAGCGGGCAAGTTTTTTGTTGGTCTTTGAAGAACAGTTGCGGAGTGGGGGGACTGCAGCCCCCTAAAAAAAAAAAATCTTGAAAATGCTAATGTTCTGCTAATAGTGATGCTATGGGCTGAAATTGTTTGCTCTTTAATTGTTGACCTATTAAAAAAAAAGGTGATCTGATGTCCCTGTTTGATTATACATGTACATGACTTGTATGCTTTTCTTCTTTGGCATTCCTTTGGTTCATTCCTGCATAATAGTTGAAAATCTGTAGCTGCAGTATAAAGTCTCTTCAATACAGTCTGTATATTTTTGTGGTACTAAATGCCTCTTAATTCCCTAATATTTCTTGCACTCCTTTCGTTCTGATGCCAGGTTCGGTTCCGCCATGAGACGTACCCGGCCGATGCCAAGCAGTCCTCCAGACAAATCCTCCTGGTCAACGACATCGAGGTGAGAGATCGCCTGGCCCAGTCCCAGATCAACAAGTTCCTGTACCTGTACTCCTCGGAAGCCAGACCTAAGAGGACCCACGCAAATATGGTAAGTCTGGACACCAAACCCCTGTCAAAGTCAAAGTTTTCAATATTCTGATTTTTGAAATGTCTAAATTCCCTATTAAAACTTCAGTCCTTTATGTTGATGTATAATTTCTTATATCTTATACTTCAGTAACAACAAACTCATACAAAAAAGGCTCAGAAATTTAGCAATGTCATTGACACCAACAAAGACATCAATTTATTTCGATGTTCTCAGTATTACTTTTGTTGACTTTATATGACCTATAAAGCATCTCTCTTGTATTTTGTCATTGTCATTGAGTCATGTTTGTGTGATTTTTATTTTGTCCATAAAGTCAATGTAGAAAGGTCATGAATATTCTGATGAAAATTCTTCTAAAATGAAAAAATAAGCTCAGGCCCTTAGTGTCTCTTGTTCTATTTGTTTATTAATCTGCCTTTTCTGTGATGTTCATTGTACTAGTGAAGGCACTTGATATCGAGACCAGATCCAGCTGAAGACACCAAGGAGTGTTATCTTAGAATTGCACTCCAACTGCTCAGATTCAACAATCTATAATTAGTAATAATAGTCATTTATTTTAAATTATTCTTTACCGAAGGTGCTAGTGAAGGCGCTTCACATCAGACCAGACCCAGACGTAGACACTGAGGAGTGTTGTCTCCGAATCTCACTCCAGCCGCTCAGATTCAACATTGACCAGGTAACAACCTTTAATACATGGACATTTCTGTTTGTTTTTGGTTTTACACTTTAGACTATCTTTAATCCCTTCAAGACTATTTGTATTTGTATTTGTACTTACCTTCTTTGTCAGTAGCCCAGTCGGGCCAGTGAAATAATTTCTTCCCATTTTCTGGTGGCCCTAAAGAAACATTTACTGGCCTTAAAAATTGTATTTTATGAGTAAACTTTTTACTATTCAAAATATCACTCTTTCCTGATCAAACCTGTGATTATAGATGAAGTATGACTTTGAAGAAAACAAGATTTTTCTAATTTTGTCAATGTCGGTCGAGTTGAAAATCTGCTTGCCCGATCGGGCCACCAAAATATGACTTTTATACATTTTTGCTGGCCCGAAGTGCAATTTCACTGGCCCCGGGCCAGCGGGCCAGTGCGAGTGTCGAGCCCTGGGTATAACGTACATTCTCCATAGACCCCAGACGGTATATATTTCCTGGCCAGTCTGGAACGGGTTAAAAGCTTATATAGCTCACTGGTTGCTGGAAACCTAAACGAAAGAAGATGAATTCTGATACCCTTTAATAACATTTATGAAATGTCCTGATACATGTAGGTAAGATGTTGATAGGGTACAAAATTATTCACACATGGGACTGTGCTATATCTGTTGAAATTTGACAAGCCATTGACTTTGTTTTTTTGTCATAATTGAGTTGTTTCTGAACTAATTTCTCCCAAAGTGCCTTAAAAGTTTATACTTGAAAATGGTCTCTATTCAAGTTTCAGATTTGCTGATGTGCAAGAATGTCTTTTTATTAGGGGAGGTGGGGGAATGAGCGAAAAGGTCATCCTGCTCTGATCAAATTATTCCTTCACGAGTCAATGCCTGTTCCGGTTTTGCTCTTTTCACCTTTCAAAATATTGTCAAAATATTTTCAATTCCCTCTAAACCGTAACAAAACTCTCCCTTTTTTTATGCACATTCTTCACATTGTTTACTCTGCAGGATGCTTTGTTCTTTCTGCGGGACTTCTTCACCGAGGTGTCTACCGAAGCCATTCGGATGCCCATTCCAGGTGAATAAAATCTTTTAAACAATACATTCTCGGACCCTCTTGTCACAACTGGCACGTTATTTGCATAATACATGTAGCTAATGAGGTCTCTGTGATACATGTTCTGATTTTAAAGGGGTAGTTTAGTTTTGGTAGAGAGGGCGCTGCACATCACAATTTGTTTGTGAGGTAATGAAAAACTGAGTGTCGAATTTGAGAGAACATGCAATTTTAATGGCGGAATAAACTTTATTTGGTCAAAATCGACCCAGAAACGGCTGAAATATCAATAAATATATCTGATCTTATAATTATTTGGGGCCCAAATAATTATAAGATTTTTTTTTTTTAATTTAAAAATGCTTGCACTTTTTCAAAAAATTTCAAAAGCGTTTTTTAAATAGTTGTTGATGATCTCTCTATTTAATCATTATTTCAATAAAACATCACATGCATAATTTTGTATGAAAAATGGTTGAAACCAATGCCTTTTTAAAAAGCGCCCTCTTGTGTTTTAATGGCTCTTTTTGAATGATAACGGGCTTTTTACTTAGTCGTTTGTAATTTTGTATACCTTTCGAGCATGGTGGAGTTATAACTATTAGTTTATAATGTTACTGTGCAGGTTTTGGTTACTAAAGTTCAGCCTAACCAAAACTGTACTACCCCTTTAAATACTAAAGTTGCATTTTTGGAAATTTGCTAAGATTGTGTGTGGAGGGCGGGGGGGGGGGGGGGGGGGGGGGGGTGCTTTTTGTTTTCAACAGATTTCATGTAAAATATATTTCCCCAAAAAATATTAAGATGTTCTGTTTTGGGTATAAATTGGTTTGTAAATGGTGTTGGAGGGGATTAACCCGATTAAAGCTTGGTTTGTTTTTGACATGTGTCGTGTCAAATAATGTATATTTCCCAGATAATTTAGATAAGATGTTTTTGGTATAATACAGAGATTTCTTATTGCAATATTAACAAACGTGTATAAACTGATTAAGTTCAGATTTGCTTTGATCGATGTGATATTATTCAAAAAGAGAATGATATTAACTTTTAAGCGGCCATATTGACATGTGTGCCTTCAGTTTCAACCAATTAAATGAAATGAGGTACATAATAGTAATTTGTTTATTATTTCAGAGGACAAGTCTGGCAGAGTTCGTATCTCCAATGCCCCGCCGATGATCATTCCTTCGCGATCCAGCAGCCAATCAGAGCCTGCGGTCAACGGCCAACAGTGTGATGTTGCGCAGTCGAATACAAATACTTCAGGGGGTAAAAGCACCCAAGCAGCCTCCTCTTCTCCTGCCCCACCGGCACCCATCTTTTTTAGGTGAGATATTTAATGATAATAAAAGTATGATGTATTTCTGGGCTTTCCCTTAAGTGTTTCCTTTAGGTGGCCAACATGACACATCATAAAGCCTCCCATCATAGACGTGTGTGTGGAGATTCTAATTTGTTGGTGGCCAATACAAGAGTTTTTTTAGTGGCCAAATGAACTTTCTGGTGGCCATTTAATAGCACCTGGGCCATCACTATAAAGGTCAAGCCCTGTATTTGAAGTGTGCCTAATGCAGACAAGTTTCTAAGCAATTGTTTTTAAAATGATTTATTGTCATTAGTTACAGTTAAGACCCGCACTGTTATCCTGTGCACTTTCTCAACTCCCCAAGGGGCATACTAGTGGCTTGCAACTATGCAGGTGCACCAGGCATTGAATGTTTAATTAATTTTGCCTTCAAATAATACAGAGGTGACGCAGGCAGAAACACTACAGGGAGCAATAACATTCTTACTGCCAATAAACTTGCTCGTATTTTCAACCAGTTCAGTTGTGTTTTCTTGGGGTTTTCTTTTTTATTTTCAATTCTTATTAGGTAAGCTTGACATTATTTCCACCCAAAAATTTGTTTTGCTTGCAAGGAGCCATACTTCTTTTCAATCTCGGCTGTATTTTCACTTTTTTCCTCTCTTTCTACATGAATTGATTCAGTCAAGTACTATTTTCCTTCTTTTTTTAAAGTTCATTCCTACGTTGTCATGTTGGTGATTATTGTGATAAAGTGATTACTGATTTCTGTTTGTTATCTTACAGGTCGTTTGTGTTCTCACCGGACGTGCTGATCAAACTGGACTACGAAGGCAAGAGGGTAGACATGGATCAAGTAAGTCTCCTTCAAAAACCAATCATCCAATAGAAAATCATTAAGAATATGATTGAAATTGATCGGTAATTAAAGGTTATAATAACCAAAAATAATATGAACATTTATATAGCCCAGCTAATAAAAAATATATACAATATTGCGCTTAAATTATTATTATCACCCATGGTAATCAGGAACATTTCAAACCCACACAATGATATTGCGTAAGCCCATATACTGTGTAGCTCTAGAACCGGTTTACAAAGACCACCATTGTATGTATGGCCACCTTTTCTTTATACCTTGTGTGGCCTTTTATTGACAGGATTTACTGTATTTGTATTTTTAACAAACATACATTCAACAATTTTTAGCAATTTTCTTCAATAACCTTTATATTTGTACTGACTCCTGTCTAGCGGTCCTACTCATTAGCGCGAACAAGTACGAAGTACTGCAAACAAGCGCAAACTATATAGCGCGAATAAGCCATCGATATATATGGTTATGGTTAGGGTTAGGGAACAAATGTAATGCGAACAAGCATGAACAGGATTTAACAAGTGCGAACGGGATTTCATATGCGAACAAATTTGTTCGTAGTAAATCCCGTTCGCGCTTGTTCGCAGTAATTAGTAATTGAGCGCAGCAATTACTAATTACTGCGAACAAGTGCATGCTATGCGAATGGGAAATTTGTTCGCAGTAAATTGCTACGCGCTTGTTCGCAGTACTTCGCACTTGTTTGCGCTTAATTAGTAGGACCCCTGTCTATGGCTTATTTCTAGGTCTTCTTGTTTGGGCTAGCACAATTTTTCAGACCCGTTCTTAAGACAACGGCATAACTGAACTTTTAACCATTATGAAAAAAGATATAAAAAGGTATATTTTTCATCCTGTCACTTTACTTTGTTTGTACTCTTTCTATTCAGGGCACATTCCTAGGTCTTCTGGTTGGGCTGGGTCAACTCAACCACTCAGAGCTGACGTTGAGGAGGTTTCATCACAGACACGGGTAAGGCAGAGCTTCAGAGTCTTCCTGATTTCGCGGAAGACTTCCTGAAAATAGACCAAGATAACTGCATCGGATAGCCAATCTTCCTGATTATGAAAAAATGATTGCCATTAGGTTGTATGCATTGTAAAGATATCTTCCCGATTTCTGATGAAATTTCCCTAAATCTTCCTGATTGTTGAATTTCAATGCTAGTAGCTCTGGGAAGGTCCCATACACTGGACAGAAGCTTCATTCATTCATTCATTCGGCTGTCCGTACATGGAACACTCTTTCAGATCATGTTGTTGGTGATATATATCAACTAAAGGTCTCAAATTTGTCAAAGGCCGAGCACACGGACACCTCCTATCAAACTATTTTGTTTGTTTTGTTTAATTAATAATATATATTTATATATTTTGTTTAAGTATTCTTCCTTTATTAATGTTTTTATTGTTGTTAAATGCAGTGGACCATTTGATTGGCCCTCTAGAGCTGTAATAATGTTTTTGTGGGCTATTGTTTACTTTTGCATCATATATTACAAAATATATATATATATCCTCTCTTCTCACATCAACCATTCAAGATTGGTCCTTACAATACTTGGGCTAGGATCTATGTGAAGTGAAATCTTCTTTTACTTGGACTGCATACCAACAAAATTTGAATTATTTCTTGTCCAGAAGAGGGTGTTGATTTATAAAGACAGAGAGTTACATTTTAAAATTATTATTTTAGTTGAAATGGCAAGCTTTCTTTGTGCAAATTTTATGAAGAAAAAAAAAAGTGCATGGAAATGTGGTTAGTTGGTAAATGGAGAGGTTTTTTTCACTTGGTAAATATTATGTGCTTCGTTGAGGTTATCAACATATCTCATATTAAGAACCAGTTGACAAATTACAATCAGGTCAAAAATTTGTTACTAAGAAAAGAAAGTTGGTACCTGTACGTACATGTATCTTGGGAGGTGAATGAAATGAATAAATTGTGGGGTTGTGATACGTCCCAGCTCAAAGGTCACAGAACTAATATGTGAAAATATATTTGGTGATGTAATTAACTTGTCATGTACTGATACATACATCACTAAAATCTCATTCGATTTTAAATAATGTGTTCAAATGTCACTGCATATTTATATTAAAGCCAGAGTTTGATTTTGTGTCTACTGTTATTCCAAAATCATCCAGGCACATCCTTTCACCATCTCTATTTGATTGCAGATTGCTGGGCCTAGAGAGACTGGCCCTGTACGCGTTGAACGAGTGGACCCAGGACATCAAGAAATCACAGCTACAAAGCATCCTTGGAGGGGTGGGACCCATGCATTCCTTTGTACAACTCTGTAAGTACAAAACAAGGGTTACAAAGAAATCAAAATCAATGCTGATACAAAAAACTTTCATTGGTTATGGCCTGGTCACATATCACTGGATAGCGTAAACGGATGCCCGACGGAGAGTAAAATTTTCAATCCGTTCGTCTCCGTTCGTATGCATTTCTTGTGCGTTTCTTGTTCGTTCCTCGTCAGGCGATGTACGTTGCTCTATCCGGCGGAATGTTTGGTGCATGAAGCAATAGAGACGACTTTCACCACCGTATAATTTGATTTTCGCAAATGTTTTATTCGTCGGGCATCCGTTTATGCTATCCGGTGATATGTGACCGGGCCTTTAGGGAGATTCATATTCACAATTTACAACTTCAACTATTATTTTAAATTATTGACTGACAAGCTTCTTTCAAAAGAAGTGTTTCTTTCAAAAGCTCTAGCACGCTAAGGAGAAATTTAGTGCATCCAAAGGATAAATCACATTAGGGAGACTAGGAGAACACTAAAAAAACAGATTGAAAGAACATATTAGAGAGCCCTCAGAGTCAATAATCCAAATCATTCAGCCGTGGCTGGCTGAACATGATCTGAATAATGGACATAGTATAATTGGATGGGAGGAGGCAAAGATCATCTACTTCGAATCAAACATTTGGCCAAGGAAGTTAAAGTGAAGGAAGCGATCTGGATAAAGAGACTTAATCCTCTTTTGAATGGAGACACTGGCTACTCCCTTTCTCCAAATATTCACCCCAGTAATCACAGTGCAAGAAAATTAAGATGTGATGAATCCAAGTCGGTCAATAATTTAAGGTTAGTTGAAGTTGTAAATTGTGTATATAAAACAAATGCTTTTTGTACCCCCCATCCAACCATGCTACTGAATCGTACAATGAATACTTTGTTTCATTCTTATTTTTTTAAATGGGTTAATTATACTTTATAAAAAATTAAGTGAAAATATTCATATTACAGCTAATAAATCATATATTTTTCATGCATTCTTTTGACAGTTGGAAACAATTTTATATTACAATTTCTTTGACTTTACCATTGAAATTTATCATTAGCTTTACAAACAGATTTATATTGAATAGTTGTTCTTCATTTTAGATTGATTGAATTATCACTTTAAATAATGTATGTTTTTTATGGTCCAGGGCATATTTGACTTGGTGCGTCTACTGGTAGAGCAGTACACGCGAGATGGCCAGCTAGACAGGGGCTTGCAGAGAGAAGACTGCAATTTGATCCATTTGATTTACTTTGTTTTTACTTCAATGCTTAGTCCATATTTGGTGAAATGTTTTATTTGTCTGTCTGTATGTAGTCCAGGGCATGTTTGACTTGGTGCGTCTACCGGTAGAGCAGTACAAGCGAGATGGCCGGTTGGTCCGGGGCATCCAGAGAGGGGCCAACTCATTTGGCACGTCCACTGCCATGGCGGTGGTGGAGCTGACCAACAGATTTGTCAAGTTACTTCAGGTAAACTCACCCTCTTTCACTAAATTCTGTTTATACAATAATTTGAATAATTTGAAGATTACTCGGCATTTGCAGATTTTCTTTCAAATTTGTTTAAAAGATGTTTCTATGTCATTTTTAATATTTGGTACACATTTTTAATGGGATTTTGTGAGATTTTGCTGAAATTGTTGAATGTACATTTGATACGTTGTTGAAAATTCGGAAAATAAACACAAAACACATCAAAGCAAATCAAATTCAAAGTCTCTCTTCCAAGGCTCAAGATTAAGATTAAGACATGAGGAAATATGAGGATGAAATTAAATGAGTCCTTGAACTGCTTTCCCCTGGATTATTTAATTCACATTAAACCCATTCAGAACGTGTCCCCAAAATACTCTGGCTAGGGTCTATGGAGAACACATGTTATAGCAAAATCATTCAGTCCTGAACAGGTTAAAGATAATACATTGCCCAACCGGTTCTCATAAAACAAGGGGTTAATTACATATTTGTTTTTGGTTGTTCTTGTTTTGCAGGTTGCAGCTGAGACGGCGTACGATGTGGTGTCCCCAGGGCCCAGCGTGTCCAGTCGAGCCATCACGTACGGCCCCTTCGGTCAGCAGAGACTAGCCAGGCAGCCGGCGGACTTCAGAGAAGGCATGGCCAACGCTATCAATGTCGTCAGAGAGGTATGTTGAAAAAAAATAACTGTCTTTGAGATGGTTATCATAATTTAATTCAATTAAATTTAAATTGATTGATTTTTGGATCCCAACATTGGGATTGTATTCATTTACAAAACGATGAATTGTTGCCTGTGTATTTGTGTCTGAATGTGGAGATGTTGGGGGGGAGGAGGGGGGGGGGGGGAACTCCATACAGTTGAGCCATCACATACGGCCCCTCCGGTCAGCAGTGACTAGCCAGGCAGCCGCCTGATATCAGAGAAGGCATGGCCAATGCTATCAATGTCGTCAGAAAAGTATGGGAAGGGCCAAGGGGTGCCTTAAGAACCTTCTTTTAATGGGTCTGTTCATATTGACCAGGAGGGGACATGTTGATAAAAGATTTAATTCAAACAATTTGACATCTGAGTATATTTTAGTGTAATATTGATGATTTGTGCATCTATAGAACGTAACATTTAATACAAACACTGACATCTGACTACCTTTCAGTGAAAATATTAGTGATTTACACATCTTTTCTCCCCCCCCCCCCCCCTTTTCAGGGTCTTGGTGACACAGCCACAGCCATCATGCAGACCGCCATGGAGGAGCACGAGCACAAGGGGGTGTCGGGGGCGGTGGGGGGCATCCTCAGGCAGATTCCCCCATCGGTCATCCGCCCCCTCATCCTCGCCACCGAGGCAACCTCCAGCGTCTTGGGAGGAATGAGGAACCAGATGCTCCCGGACGCGCGCAAGGAGGATGCGGAGAAATGGAGGACGCAGAACAAGTGATTCATTCTGGCCTTTAATATTCCATCCCGTTTTTTGTTTTTCCCCTGGAGAAGGGAAGGGAAAGGAGTTTAAAGTGAACAGTCAGGGAAGCGTATAAACAAAACCCACTGCTCCCTCCCAGATGGTGAGGATGCGGAAATATGGAAAACTTGGAACGAGTGATGCACTCCGCCCATCTTTTAACACCCTTTCTCTGCATTCCCTGCTCCAAAAGAGAGGAGAGAGAAGAAAGGACTGATGATGAGAAGGGGGTGTAAAAATTGGACAGTCCTAGGAGGGATGTGAAACCAGATGCTCCCACCATATGTATGCAGAGAAATTGAGATCTCAGAACAAGTGATGCACTCCTTTTCAATCATCCAACCCTTGTACACCCTCTCTTTCTCCTCTTCTCCACCAGGGAGAATAAAAGAGGGTGTGATTTGAACAGTTCTAGGAGGGGGGGGGGGGGAAACCAGATACTCCCATAAACAAGCAAGGAGGAATGCCAAGAAATGGAGGACTCGGTGAACAAGTGATGTGCTCCGTCCATTCATCTGTAATCCCCTCTCTTCTTTCCCTCATAGAGAAAACAGGGAGGGTGGGTGAAAATTTGAACAATCCTAGGTCGGATGAGGAACCAGAGGGGTCCCAGACATGCACTAGGAGGATGCAGAGAAATGGAGGACTCTTCTCATTTTGATGAAAAGAAATGGGAAGGGTGTACTTTACATCGAA
Organism: Echinarachnius parma; assembly: GCA_037951105.1. Taxonomy (NCBI): domain Eukaryota; kingdom Metazoa; phylum Echinodermata; class Echinoidea; order Clypeasteroida; family Echinarachniidae; genus Echinarachnius; species Echinarachnius parma. The sequence goes on from JBAMJV010001924.1 coordinate 119,116, forward strand.
CAGGCGTTGGGAGTTTTTTTCAAAACCAGATAATTTGTTAGATGCACTCATGGAGGATGCAGATAATGGAGATCTCAGAACAAGTGATGCATTCTGTCCCACCTTCCAACTCCTCTGCTTGCCATCCACTGCTCCAAATTTAATGAGGAAGGGCAAGTTCTAGTTTCCAGAGTCTCTCAAAGAAGATGAGGGTAAAACAAAATAGTTCTATATTTCCCATTTTATCCCCCCCTTCCCAACGAAAATGAATAAAAGCACCAGATACCTTCACAACTATCTCAACTAAGGTTGTCCAAATACATTTGATAACCCTCGCCCACTCTTGCTATTAAGTCGCCCCTTTTAAAGAGCAGCAGGAATTATTTAGAGAGATTTGTTGTCCCAATGAAGTCACTCTGAAAATTCATGTAAACGTCTAGGAGAAAACAATATTCAAATGTTATGAATGAATCATTTGGATTTGGAAATTGGATTCAAAGTGAAAAGTGCAATGATGCGGTAAAAAAGATTTTGTGAATATCTCAAAGTTTTGTGCAATGAACAGGCAGATGAATTCAAAGTATGTGTGTATTGCGAGTGCCAAAGATATGTGATTGTAAAGTTACGATGAATGCTACAGTATTTTAAAGTTATTGTACCCTTTTGGAGTCTGTGGCCGAGAGCACGATCATGACCCAGGACCAGCCCTAGTTACACTGATCTCTAGATATGCTTGTGTAATCCTTTATCGTTGAATGAGTGAGGGCGGTATGTGTGCTCTTCCACGTAACATTCTGTTAATTTGTATATTATTCTAGCAAATTGACATCGATGAGTTAGAGCCAATAATGCTAATTACCATGGAAAATGTCGCTGGTCCGTAATCGGGCCCCTGGGTCCTGGTCTCAAAAGTTCTCAGTCAGGAGTCTATGGAGAATGCGTGTGTATGTTATACAAAAATTGTATTGGAAGGGTTAGATAGAACAGTGTACAACCTGTCACAAAACAGGGTCACTTCTTCTTATGACAATTTAAGAGAATTTAAATATGATACTTTTGTGGGAATGAAAGTTTGATTTCCAGTACTCGAGTCAAGATTACCTTCACACATAATAAAACATTATGCTTGCTGATATGTTTTTTACTTTATAGTTACTTAAAATGGATTTGAACTGTCATCTAATCCTTGCAGATAATAAGTCATTTGACCAAATTCTAGTGTCATTTGTTTGCCCAGTCAGCTGCGCTTCAGATTTGCCTCAAAATTACAAGTAACCTTCAAACCTGTTCTAGCGACCACCTCGTGTATATAATTTATATAGAGATAAGGACCACCTGCTTATAAAGACCGGGGGGATGTTTCACAAAGCTCCCAAGTTGAACTTAACACTAAGTGGGACTTAAATATTATGGAAAGCCATTTTAGTTTTAAAATTTTGTTGAAAGTTTCAAATATTCACATTTTGGGCTCTTGACTATGTCTAATTCCGAAGCTACAAATGGCTTTCCATAATTTTCAAGTCCAACTTAGTGTTAAGTTTGACTTGGTATCTTTGTGAAACGCCCCCTGTACTGTTTATTAAACCAGAAAGCAGTTTGCATATAGATGTACCTTTTTATTAAGACAACCTGCTCCTGAAGACCACTTTTTGTTTCTCCCTTGGGTGGTCTTTATAGACAGGTTTGAATTTATGTATGTCAAAGTGCTGCTTAAACTTTGTGAACACCAACTGCTTCCAGGTTCATTGAATTTCATATTTGAAAATTGTATTTATAATATGATTTATTATGATCAGCCTGTCATATGTATATTTGTGTATGATTTAGTAACCTTTATATTCCCTTCCTGTAGTGAGAAGTTAACTGGATTGTGAATAACGATGTGATGTTTTCTTCATTACGTGAGCAGTGTCCATCTCTTTGAAGTATCCGATGATTACTTTCAGATAGCTTTTCATGATTTTTAGGATGCAGCAGAATATGTGGCAGTGATTTTATAAACTGGTGCTGTTTTATCCTGATTTTTTTTGTTATGGCTGATGACTTTGACAATGAAATCTAATGTTCAATTTACTTCATTTGTCTGTGTCCATGCATACTATACCTCAGACTCATAGTGCTACATCATTCTTTTCAAGCACCGACCCATTCAGACAAGTCATTTTTTCTGAAATATGAAAAAAAGGCTTGTCTGAATGGAAATTACACTTGCTGTGATAAACTGTAGATTATACTCCAAATTTACTTTTGAATATTATGCAAGTTGTGCTAGCCCATTTTGGGCCTCTAATTTTCTTGTTTTCACCCCAAATACTAGCCTGAAAATGGTTTCTACCCTACCTACCAGGGGTGATTGGGGCAAGTTGTGATGTAGCACCAAGTACCTACATGTATGCATTAATCTACTATTTGTGTGATACGTTTATATGAAGACCAAGCGACGTGGCCATGCTGGTATCATTTGCTGAATATTCTGAATAATAACTTTCAACAACGCTTGAAGCCTTCGTCATTAATTACAGCTTGTCTATCTTTGATTGTTTGCCTTGTGTTTGAGCGCAAACATTGCACAGACGTACATTGTATACAAAACTACACGAGTGAATACATTTTGTCACGTAAATATTTGTAGTGGTAGGTGTACGTGTACAATGTAGGTTTCATGGTAAATTGTGTGTAGGAACATTTTTCCTGGAGCATTATTTTGTTCTTGACAAATGGAGATCACTATTTATATCTTCGTTCAACTCAAATAACAATTACATGTAGAAGACCCACCTGTGTCATCATCATCATGATTTATAAAAAACATAGTGTAAGAATTATAAATTTTGTCCTTATACTGCAAAGCATTTTAATAGTTACTTCTTGAAATAAAGCTCATCTAATAATTAATGCATCAATAGATACATGTACGGACGGGCTGTATATTATCTTCTTAGTTTAACCTGTTCGGGACATGTCCTGAAAATATTTAGGGTGTGGTTTAGGGAGAATGCATGTTATACTAAATTAAAATAGTTGTAAACAGTTTTTTAAAGAAAATATAAATTTAATGTGCGCTTCCATTTTTTGGTGTGCCTTGTGAGAATTCAAGTGTCATTTTTTGTTTTGTATTACAGATATAGGGTATTATAAACACCACAAAGACAAAATTTATGCTATGCTTTCATCACCTATCATACTATGAAATATTGATGTGCTGATCCCGACTAGTCACTTATGCTAGTTATCATTGTATTAGTGTTAAAACCCTTTTTTAAACTGTGAAATATATATACACATAGATGTACGACACCCACGTTTTTCATGTTGCATCGTAGTGAACTTATACTGTAAATGAGCATTGTACTCCAAAATATTGTACACTCAAACCTGTCTTTAATAGCAGACACCTGTCTATAGCTGAGCTAACCTGCCTATAGTGGCCACCAAAAGTGATCTCTTGCAGAGAAAAACATATTTAACCTGTTTAACAGTAGCCACTTTTCTTCTTTCCCTTTGGTGGTCACTATAAACGGGTTTCACTGTACATGATGTATTCCTATATAGGTATATGTAGAATCATTCTGAAGAATATCGTAAATACACTTATAATAAACTTTCTTGGCGATTGTTTTTTTTATCTGAGATCACATTGTAGTTGTTGTTTTTCCACAAACAGTTTATCGGAGTGAAACACTATTCAATTATCATGATTGTTTGCTGTCCCTTTCATTTTTAAAAAAAAATAAGTGACTACAAAACTGTTAAAAGCTAGATGTTTGCTGTATATCCACATGTGCGTACAACATTAAAGTACTAATGGGGAAAATGGTTGTCTATGTCGTGAATCATATATATACTTGCCATGCCATCCATGTACATAATGGTGGAAAGATATAAAGGATGTTGGTGATCGGTTGTGGGTATTTGTATGGAGAAAATTATAGCGCATTGGCTCATTCTCAGTAGTGGGTTACATCTAACATTGAATGGTTTAATCGCAGCATTTGAAATTATTTTAGCGGTCCAATATGGCAAACTTTAAAATCCATTGGATTAATTTAGCAATATCAGCAGTGTGTTGAATTTTAACCCATGGGTTGAAAATCACCCTCTGATGATAATTTTGGCCATTAAATGGTGCCAAAATGATGCTCGCCGGTGGCCGAGAGCACGACCATGACCCAGGACCAGCCCTAGTTCCACTGATCTCTAGATATGTTTGTGTAATCCTTTACGGTTGAATGAGTAGGGGGGTTATGTGTTCGTTCTCTGCTGCATTTTGTCGATTTGTATATTATTATAGCATATTGACATTGACGAGTTAGAGCCAATGATGCTAATTACCATGGTATATCATGTCGCTGGTCTGTAATCAGGCCCCTAGCATCAGACTTCAACCTTGAGAATTGCTTTGAATGTATTACTTGACGTCGATGAACGTTGGGGTTATTGCTTTTATGCACTTATAGTTGTTGTCTGTTGACCCATTTCAGTTTTTATGTGTGTAGATATCTATGTTATACCATATTGTATTTAATGAAAATATATACTTAAGCTGCATGAAATAACAATGTATGTATTTAAACCTATGATATATGATCAAATAAACTGTATATGTAATTATCCATCGTACGCATAGTGACTGTTTGAGCTTTAAGTTTGTCAAAGTACTGTATGCAAGAAAATGAAAGTCAATGTAAAGATGATACCCTAATCGTCTTAAGCCCTCCGCACACAGCCGACCCGATCCGACTGGCTTTCAGTCGGTTCAGCTCAGTATACATTTACGTTGCCTCAGGACTCCTGTTTTGCCGGTCAAGAGCCAGTCGGAGATCATTCGAGGCCGATTCAACATGTTGAATCTGCTACGACTGAGCGAAACCGACTCTAGCCGGACTGAAAACCAGTCGGATCGGGTCGATTCGGCTCTGTGTGCAGAGGGCTTTACTCTCGCCCAACAACTTACTTATTGACACAAACATTTACACATGTATCTACACAACATAATTATGAAGACGACTGAATTTCAAGAAAACTATTGTGAATTTATTTTCTTATGGCATTGAACAATAATTACATCCATATATGATATGATATGATATACAATATTGTGTAAATATATAAATGGATATCTGCAATGGGGAAGTAGTCATCATGTTAAAAATAATATTTGTGTAATTTTGCATGGTATGATATTAAAAGTAGAAAGTGAAGGAGTCGAAAATAAAAACCAAAGGTGCTTGTTCATAATAATTATGGTATCACAACTTGAACACCTTTGTTCTATTATTTGAATAACGGTAAAGCTGTTAATGTATAGCTTAATGAAAAATTAATTACAAAAATCAAGTTACACAGACCTTGAATGATATCTGTGCCAGATTTCTTTGTATTGGGCCATCCAATTCTAATTTTGGGCAAACAAATGTGATATCCTAGGACTCCATTCTACTTGCCCGACAAAGCTATTTTCTAGCATTGCATTGAGCCTAAAATGACTGAACATGACTACAAAAAAAAAAGGTGATACATTTTGAAGCAAGGCCAATTGCAAGTGTCAAATGTTTATATTCAAACACGTTTTGTACAGTATATGAATTACAATGTACAACAGTCAATTATATACATGGATTTGCTCGACATGCAAATGCATTTTTAATACTGGAGATTTGTTTTTCATATTTTCAAATATGAATGTTAATTCAAATTTAGAGGTAATCTGACCAGAAATATGATACGATTTAACAATGAGCAAAGAAAATTGAGCTTCGCCAGGAATCAAATCAGAGTATAATTTTACCAAAAGGCTGTGACCGAGGATTATAAAAGATGCTATAGATAGTGGCCCCAATTTTCTCCATTGGGTTAAGTTTAACCCTGGGTTAAGTAACTTAACCCTGCATTAAGTTTAACCCTGGGTTAAGTAACTTAACCCTGGGTTAAGTAACTTAACCCTGCGTTAAGTTTAACCCTGGGTTAAGTTTAACCCTGTGTTAAGTTTAATCCTGGGTTAAGTTTAACCCTGGGTTAAGTTGCATCAATGACATATGACTTCACCTTTTTGCTAACCCCACTAAATATCCCTAGTCGGCGACTAAGAAAGCTACTCATTGCTTAATTTATAGCCCTATTGGTTACGATCTACATTCTACATGTTTTCTACAAAAATCCTGAATTAAAGTCTACCTCTAGATATGTACTTCTTGTTTCTCATCAAATGAAAAAAATAGAAAAGTGATTTATTAACTCAAAAAAAAAATAAACAAAGAACTAAAATTCATGGCCAATATTATACCCCTCCCCCCCCCCCCCCCCCTTCATCCCCTAGCTACTACCATTCTAAATCCATTTTACATGAAAGGGCTACATGATCATTACATTTTTTTCTTCTTGGGCATTAACTATGGTTATCTGGACTAAACATTAACTCCTTGAGTGCCAAGCTTGCATTTTTACGAGTCACAATACACACAAATGCCATACAGCATTAAAATCCCTGGCACGTTAAGAGTTAATTACCTTAACCCTAGTTGGCAACTAAAAGATATATTGTTGCATACTTGGTCATATAATCTAAAATGGACTTAGAATGGAACTAAAAAGCTATAGATGTGGTTTCATGAATATGTCTCCTAAATACCATATAAGTGAGCAGTTGTTCAAAATCAACAATATAATGTATGATCAATTGTATATCTTGCACAAAAATTACATCAATTTCTTTAATTAAATTTAATCTAATTCAATTTGATATCCTGAGTTTATATAATAAATAAATTTAAGAAAATCAGGTAATTTTTTAGTTTTCCTGAGCGGAATCGATGAATATTAAATCATAAAGACAATCGTTTAAGCTATCAATATTGTCATTTTTGAACATGTATACAAAAAATACAGCCATCATTATTTTAAACTGTAAATTGGTAGCAAAACTGGGCAAGTTCTGTGCTTTCGACAATTGTGGGATACAAACTTTCACAGGAGGAAATACACTGGTAAGACAAAGGAGCGTAATGTACATGCAAATACGTGGCCAAATGGTGGCAATAAGAGGTTAAATAGCACTATAGATGTGGAGAACAATGCTGTCCTGCAAATAACGGTCAGTAATTGTGCATCACATATTAAAATGCATAAATATTTCCACTATTCACTATTCATAAAGAAATTCAAATTGTACGCAGATCCTATAATAATAATAACATAGTTTCTTATATAGCGCTAAATACATAAATTATGTTCCATAGCGCATCCTATAATCAAAGGTCGTTTCAGTGCAACCTGCAGTCACCAGAGGCTTGCCTGACATACTGTAGTAACAACTAATGTATGCATTTAATTTATAAGGAAAAGGTTAATTTTATAGCAAGTCTCCAGGGCCCATATTCATAAAACCCTGCTGGTTTGAAATAGTTTCATGCCAGGTCTATTTTAGATGACACAACTAAGTATTTAACATGTGATCTTTCAGTTGCTAACTACAGTTAACTCAGAAGGTACCTAAAGCTAGTTAGGAACCAGGAAATGACTTGTTGCTCACTATTAAAAACTGTATCATCTAAATTCTAAAATGGACTTTAATAGCATGGAGATATTATTTAAAAAGCTAGCAGGTTTTTTATGAATATGGGCCCAGCAGGTCACCACATAAGAACACATTAATTTGAATATGAAAAGAACCAGTCTATTTAGAGATTAGATAAAGAACAGGGTCCCATATTCATGAATGCCCGCTAGCTTAGTTCCCTGTTAAGTCTATTTTGGATGGCGCGTGGCTATGAATGGAACAAAAGATATTTTAGTTGCTAGCTAGGGTTAACTTTAATAGTGGGTACCTAAAGCTTACCCAGCTAACCCTAGTTAGAAACCAGGAAATTACTTGTTGCTCACTAAACTGTATCATCTAAAAATGGACTTACATGTAGCAATGAACCAAGCTAGCAGGGTTTTATGAATACGGGCCCAGCTAGGTCACCACATGAGAACGCATTAACTTAGAGAATGCATTAACTCGATTATGCTGAAGAACCGGTCTAATTAGAGCTTAGATAAAGAACAGGTAGGTGTCTCTCACAACTGAATTCTAATCATCATTATGAAATGAAATGAAGGCACCATGATAGCGTCGCTTCACTTCAAAAAGCATGCACAGTGTGCATAACATGTCAACACAATATAAACCCTCCGAGTGCCATGGTCGACTGAATTCACAATACCCACAGAATAATATACATGTACATTTGATTTGTTTGTTCCTAAATGTGCACAATGGATAAGTGTGAAATGAGGTGTACAGACACTCCGTGGCCCCGTTGCAGAAAGAGATCTATACAATCAATTGTCAGTTACAAAGAAAATGTGCGCGTTTCAACCAATCAGATTCGCGCATTTAGAACACATGATCTGACTTGCAATTAATTGTAAATTACAATAGATAATAGATTGTATCTCTTTCTGAAACGGAACCTAGATCATGTACCAAGCTCAACTCTGTTCTATTCATTGTACATGTAGATGAATGGAGTGAACTTATCTAAAGAATTGGGTAATGCAAGCAGACTACTTAAAATTTAATTTAGGCACTCAGAGAGTTAAAACCTCATTGGTTAAAGCAATTACTTCTCCTTTAACACACGGTGACTACACATATATGGGGTTAATAAGATTCTCAAAATATAAATAGATCTATACATTTAGATATCCTACATACTAGTATTCTACAAAAGATATTTTCACACTATTATAATATCAAACATAATTTCTGGTATATACAGAACTTATACATGACTTGTGCACATTTTAATGTTCGTTACCAAAACATAAGGAGTTCAACGATTACAGTGGTTTCTACATAGCTGTCCACAAATCAATATAATATAGGTTTTCCCGCTCAATTTTGCACTTTTTTCAATCAAATTCATTTAGGGTCATTCGAATTCGCGCATTGCCGCGTAATCGTTGGTATCGGTCTTCCAAATTCCGAATAAGTGCATGCGAATTCATGCATACGCACACACTTTCGTGAATAGGCACAGAAGTTCATTTATGGGCATTCAAATTCGCGAATGTGCAGCCAACTGTCAACTGCCCTTTCGCGAATTTGAATGACCATTGATGAAAAGGTATGCGCTTTGTGCAAATTCACTTGCTCCTACGTGATTTTGAATGACTATTTACGAATTCGAATGCTGCTTTGGTACGGCGATCGCAAATCGTGCAAATTCGTTTGCTCCTATTATCAATTTGATTGACACAATCGCGAAATTGAGCGGGAAAACCTATACTAGGCAAATGCAAAAAACGATTTTCAGCTCAAATCTATTGTATCTACGTCACTAAAATATTTTAGCCAAATCGGTATTCTGAAACTGTACTTGAGGAATAGCGATTTGCTAAAATATATTTCAGCGACGTAGATATGACGAAGATACAATCAATTTCAACTTTAAATCGTTTACAGAATACACCCCCTGAACTCCTTACGCAAGGGCACTTCACATCTGTCTATACATATATGGTTTGCAAATATATCACACTGACACTACATGTACATGTACATCACAAAAATATATATTTCCTTTTTGTTCACACATTGTTACACGACGCAACATCATCGGTTGTACATGTAGTAAGTAAAAGAAGTTAAGAACAATAATATTATTTTAAACTAACATTCTAATCTTCTTGAGAAAAAAAAAAATCTATCTAAAAAGAATGAATAAATGTACATTTTGTAAAATATTATTGCAACTATATATTGTACATGTATGTACATGAAGAATGTATTTCTCCTTAATATAATGAAGTAGATCACCAGATTTGTTCCGTTTTTTTTTTTTTTATAGTACAGTATATCCAGGCTGAACGAAAAACATATAAAGCAAAAATAAATACCAATGGTCAGAGTAATAAAATAATGTTATAAATAATATTAGCACATCCACACAATCTTGTTTTTTTATCTACATGTAGGTACTTGTAAATGATACATAATACATATAAAGTATGTCCTAATTCAAATATAAACTTGAGATTATCCTGTCAACACAATCTCTTTATTTAAACCATGACATACATTTTAATTTGCTCTGAAGCTCTCTTTCATATATGTCCTCTTTTCATGCAGGTACATCACTACATGTATATTTACCCCCTAAATTGCTATTCAACTCTTTTCTTGGCACAAACAAATATTTAATTGTGCAATATAAGTTTACAAGTGAATGAAATGAAACATCTCAGTGAAAAACACAATGCTGATTAAAATACGCTATTTAACACATCCATTGTAATAGCAAGATGTAAAGTAAATCATTAGAATTCTACTTAATTATATAATGAGAAACTGACCAAGAATATATTGTGATTAAAAGTGAGCAAAGAAAAATGGGATTCCAACGGGATTCGAACCCGAGACCTCCGGATTGCTAGACCGGTGCTCTACCGACTGAGCTATAGAAAACCCTACGACGGCGTTCTTCCCTGAAACCCCTTAATTCATCATTGCTCAAGTAGTCAGAAGCTTTATAAACCTGACATAAACCCGAAGCGGATTAAAATCAACTTGGGGATATATGCGAGGGATCATTACAAGCGAGGGATTATTACAAAAAGCTGTATCACTTCGGCGATCCCTCGCATAATATCCCCAAGTTGATTTTAATCCGCTTCGGGTTTATGTCAGGTTTATAAAGCTTCTGACTACTTGAGCAATGATGAATTAATGGGTTTCAGGGAAGAACGCCGTCGTAGGGTTTTCTATAGCTCAGTCGGTAGAGCACCGGTCTAGCAATCCGGAGGTCTCGGGTTCGAATCCCGTTGGAATCCCATTTTTCTTTGCTCACTTTTAATCATAATTATATAATGAACGAAAACCAATACTGCATTATTGTATTATAGACTTGAGTGCTATTTACATTCTAATAGGTGTCGGTTTTTTGTGAACTTGGCAATCTATAGGAGCATATCGAGCATTCCAGCTCTTGAGCCGCACAAGCCATCACAAAAATCAGCAGTGTATATTAGCAAAGAAAAGATTTAATACCAATAATACAGTTGATTGTTTGCCAGAAGTAGCACTAAAACCAAGAAAATGTATGTAAATACCGGTAAAAAAATACTGGTAACTAATCTCCGTATAGGAAAATTCATTCACTATATAAAATTATAACAACATGGCACGTAGTGCTGAATATGCATAATTCCTTTCAAATAGGAGGTATGTGACCATTTTGATGTTTCATGGAAGTGGCATAACAATGCTCTGAACGAATGGATCACCGAAGGTTTGATTTCAGAATCAAAATCAATCTGATGTTTAAAACAAACAAAAAAATTACAAGAAATAAATGCTTTTCAATTTTCCTAGCTGACGGGCGATAGATTCCTGGGTCCCGTAAAATCTACAATCAATCAGTCGATCAATCGATTGATTGTACAGTTAATTAATTGATCTAACGATCAACCAATATGCTATATCAGTTGATCATACTACTTATCAGATGATCGTACGATTAATTGTAAATTTTATGTTACAAGGCTCTGATCTGACAAAAAGTATTAAGGTGAGTAGTTATTTTAACAACTTCAACATAACACAACTAATCACAGGTAATATTCAAGTGAAACATGACTTCTGCTTTAAATATAGGATGTAATAAATTAAAAAGAAAGAAAATGAAATCATATTTTAGAAAAGCAAATTCGATAGTGACATTTCGATGGCGAGATGAAAGAAAAAATTCCTGTAAGTTCCCAACTCTCCAGCATCCTAATAGTATGCATACTTCCTGAACATTGTACAGCATTATAGGTGCAGGTTCAACATTGAAATGAGTGAAAACATTTATCACAATGAGTGATTAAACCATCGGTTAGCCTAAAAGATCCACTCTCTCGTAATGTAGTTGTAGTTATGTGGCAGCCAATTTTTACTGTAACAGGCAGAAAAGGTGAATGTACATGTACAAGGACAAGCCCCCTTAGATTATACATACTTCCTTCACATTCATTGAACAGAATTCTAGCTGCTAGCTAAACATGCAATTGAGTGGAAACCTTACATTACCGAGCATGGTGGCTTTATAGCGGTTATAGCGTCCGCCTCGTGCACGGGACGTCCCGGGTTTCGAACCCAGACCGAGTCATACCAAAGACTTTAAAAATGGTACCTTCTGCCTTCTAGCCAGGCGCTCAGCAATTATAGAATGGAGAAGGGAAAGTTAACCACACGAGTTACCAGAGGACTGGCCCCCTTCTGTATCTTTCGCTACATTTAGTAGACGCGTGGCCTAGGGCTAATGAATTGGAGATAGGCGCCGGCGCCGCCTTATGTGCCAAAATTGGCACGGGAAGGACTTACATAGTGATCATGGGTGATGTAGTCCCCAAATATGCTTAAGAGTTCCACTCCTCTTGTAATGTTGCTATGTCCCAAACCATCTAAATTTAACAGGCAAAACAGCTGAATTATGTATGAGGGCAAGCACCCTAATAGTATGCATACTTTCTGCACATTATACAGCATTCTAGCTGCTAGCTAAACATGCAAATGAGTGAAAACATTACATAGTGAATCTGGGTGATTTTATAGCCCCCAAAATATGCTTATGAGTTCCACTTTCTTGTTGTTATGCGGCAGAAAAGCTTACTTTAACGGGAAGTACCGTTGATCGCACGAGGACTAGCACCCTACATCATGCAAACATCCGTCAAAGCATTATTGTACAGCATCCTAGCTGCAGGCTCAACATGTAAATGAGTGAAAATTGATACATTGACTCTGGGTGATTCAGGTGCAGAAATGCCTGAAAGAGACCCAGAAATCACCTATATCTGTCATGTGAGAGCCCTGTTTGATTCTGAGTTCAATTCAAAAACTGCCGTCACAGTGTTAATAATTAAAAAGCATGCAGCCCCAGAAAGGAGACCTCGAAAATAGAATCTTTGTTTTTTTTCCTGTGATAAAGTACCGGTAGACACACTCCAATTAGACTTCTTCCTCGACCGTTCCCCGACAACGGTTCACAGTTGTCATAACAACGACGTCTTGCTTCCAAGCTCTGAGCCGCTAGGTGTTCTGGTAGGTGCATCAGTTGGGTCGGGTTCTTTGAGCGAGTTGTTTTCTACAAGGGCTAGGGGGGTGAGCCACTCCTTGGGTAGCATGCGCTCCATGAAGGGGAGGCGGGCGCCCACGGACGCCAGTCTGTTGATCCATGAGGGCATCTCCTTCCCACATAGAATCTGTAAAAAGTAATTGGGAGAGAGAGACAGCAAAGACACTATCAGTATCATGCTGTGATAATAACAACGTATTATTCTTCAATTCTTTCATCTATTATATTAATACGGTAAGCTTCAACCCGGGACTTAGGGTCCCAGTCGGGCGCGCCTCCCCCCGGGATCAAAGGGTATACGTTTTGCGGAGGACGTAGAGGCATTCTCGAGTCACCCCCGCCCTGTGGTCGTCGTCCAGATCAAATAAAAAGGGGCCTGCACAATGCTCATTGCCTATTTAAGCCGCCGAGCATTGACTAACGATTTACCCCCTCAAGTTTGCTTGATGAATATAAAACGGAGTCGATAAAGCGAGTATTATATTGAAAAACCGTTCTAAATTTTACACATTGCAAAACTACCCAGGTTTTGATAAATATCAATATTATATTACGCGGATGGTATGGTAATGATCGCTATTGCCATTTGGCATCATGTTTGCAAGGGCATCAACGACAAAATGACGACAACTTCAATTTAGCTGCGCTTATACCACTCAGGTAGTAGCTCCATGCCTGTACAATCGTGTACACGTCACGGAGTCATCTTAATCACCCCATTGTACTTGAGTTTGTTTGCACAGCTCACTGACCATCGACTCTGGTCACTCATTTTCTCATTCGCTCCACCGTACATGATTCTACAATCGTGGGGGGGGGGGGGGTGGTAGAATGGATGGGGGAGGTATCTGCTCATTTATTATGCAATGCATGTATAAATGGCTACTATTCCCTTCAAAGGAATATATCATCGGGTTTCACAAGAATATGAGAAAATGTATACGCGGGAGAACTTAGTATGGATATGAAACGTTTATGGGACACGAGGTTATGTGTCATGCAGGCAATTGGAGTCGCAGGGAGGGGGGGGGGGGGGGGGGGGGGCAGCGGCGAAGCTACATGAACATAGTGTACTGTATCTAATTTAATACAAGCAGAACAAATTATGGGGGGGGGGGGGTAGAATGGATGGGGGAGGTATCTGATCATTTAGTATGCAATGGATGTATAGACGGCTACTATTCCCTTCAAGGGAATATATCATCGGGTTTCACAAGAATATGAAAAAATGTATACGCGGGAGAACTTAGTTTGGATATGAAACGTTTAGGGGACACGAGGTTATGTGTCATGCAGGCATTTGGGGTCGCGGAGAGGGGGGGGGGGGGGGGGGGGCAGCGGTGAAGCTACACGAACATAGTGTACTGTATCTAATTTAATCCAAGCGGAACAAATTATGGGCCATATGAAATATGGGGGATATCTGAATAACTTTGCATGGGTACTAAAACCATCATGATTTTGTTATACATTGGCCAGATGTATCGTTGGACGGGGCCCCGACGTGTTGTGGGGCGGGATTGAGTCGCGCGAGTCTATATTTTATGTTACTATTTAAGTGATGACTATGGGAATAGTAAAGTTTTAAAGTGTCACTATGTCGTCATCGCCTTTCTCTCACAAAAACCTGCGGATTTCCGCGGGTACAGCTAGTTTATATGAATGTTCATACTAAATGGTCGGGCTCTTTGAGTGAGTTGTTATCTACTAGGGCTAGGGGGGTGAGACACTCCTTGGGTAGCATGCGCTCCATGAAGGGGAGGCGGGCGCCCACAGACGCATGATGATGTGCAACACATCCTGATACTCACTTGAACAAGTTCTTGTGTGAAGTGGTTGCAGTTTTTATGGATGAGGTGATAGGCGTCTCCGGGATACTTCTTGCCCAGGCAATCTACGACCTTGATCACATCTTCCTCTAACAGGTCTGTCTTCCCTAACACTATCGTTTCTCTGAAAATAAACAAAGGTTATATCAAAACAAAAATTTAATCTGATTCAACTGGACTTACTATTTTCGACCTACTATTTCTAGACCCGTTGCTTTATCAGCTAAACTGGCTTGGGTAGAGAAGATTACTGGTGAAAAGTTATTGGATCACTGAGCCGAGTAATCTTTTATGAACTCTTCCTCGATGAACTAAAATCCACATCATCGTAAAGAAAATATGCATGTAACTACTTAAAATCCAGTCCCCTTCATGGCAGGAAACAAATTTCAATTTCTAATCTCTAGAATTGCAAGAGACAAAGTTGCATTGTGTAAAGAAGTGTAATTTCACGTAATTGTTTACTATGTACATACATGTAGTAATAATTGTTTGTTCAAGATTGCCTTTAACTGAATTTAAATAAACATCAATGAGAGTAAACAAACAAAATCAATGCATATAAATGGGCATAAAAGCATTTCTTTAAAAAAACGTTGGGCAAGTAGATTTTGCTGTCGGGCAAGTACATTTATGAAGCACTTGCCCGACTGGGCAAGAAATATTTTTGTTTTAAAGAGGCCTACTAAAATGCCTCACAAAAAGCCTTCCTCTATATCTGCAAACGGCTCGTTTGGCTCTCTATCAAAAGTGTGTACACATGTGCACTCAGCGTGCAATAGTAACTAATGCTGTCATATTGAACGTTGCCTATAGTAACATGCCAAATTACTGAATAGGCAATGGTAATCAACGAATGGGAGTGCTCCATTTCAATAATGACGTCAACATCTTAATATATAATGTATTATTTCACACACTTTAATAGAGGAAAGCAATGTATGAACACCATGAAGAACATTTTCCTCTGAATTATATATGCAGTCAGAAGCCAAAACGTTACTTTTAAAAATTGTGATGTGTCTTGATGTGATGTGGTGATCTTTGAGTATATCATGCAAGCCATACACTGTCAAATTAGAGAATTAATTTCAATATGCTAGATGGACACCACATTTATAACCATAATAATGAATAGAGAGAAAAGAAGAAAGTACGAAATAGAAGGCAGGAAAAGATAACAGAAAGAATAAAGGAGAGGCAAAAAGAAAGAAGAGGAGAAATTATACAAATCAGAGAAAGGACTAAAATTATATACTTGTAAGTAAAAAAATTTAAAAATATATATATGTAACAAATTTAGAACGTTATGGGGGAAAAGAAAGTTAAATAGATGTTTCCAATGATATATTACACCAATCTTTGATATGACGATTATCACTTACTTATACACAAACTGCTCCCCTAGGTCTGATACATCCATTGGTTCAATTTCAAAAATTCCAGTGAACGGGAAAGGATGACCTCCAAATGCATATTCTGTAGAGATTCAACAATAGATAAAGTCATTAACATTTTCATACAATAATAATAATAATAATTATGCGCCGCGGAATAGGTTACCTAGATAGATGCCGCTTTTTAAATGCTTGATATTATTATTATTATACATGTCGTATCTTACATTAAGGAAAATCACAATGACCAAAACAAATCTTGTTTGAAAAATAACTGCAAGAATATGATTATGATAATAGATCAAGTCATTAACATTTTCATACTGTTGTACAATCTTACACTGAGAATATCACAATGACAAAAAAAAAATCTTGTTGAAAAATAACTGCAAGCATACATATATGATTATCCTCCACAGCAACTAAATAATAACAACTGAACAACTCTGATGACAAATTTCCTAATCCAGGTGCGTACGCACCTCCCCACCCCCCCCCCCCCCCCCCCCCCCAATTCAGAAAGGTCCACTTTTTGTCAGTCTCGGGTCCACTCTTTCATCGGTCTCGACCATCTAAACCAGTGGTCTCGGACGCCCCATCCCCCTCGAAATTTGTTGGCGATGTACCCCCCCCCCCCCCCCCCGTTCGGTCTCGGTCCCGTTTTTGTAAATTACGCACCCCCCCCCCCCCCCCCCTCCCCCCTTGAAAAATCCTGGCTACGGGCCTGCTAATCTGTGATATGGAAATATTGACACTGACTCACAGAGGATTAGATTACTCATGATGCCTGCAGGTGACTATTTTGAAGTTTGACACAAGCAAGGCCATTTTCTAATACGTAATATTTCTGTCAAGATTCAACGATAGATACCTACACAGCTATTACCATATTTCATCTTTACTTGTTGACGATATCATAATGAAAGATGACAGCAAGAATATGATCATGTGTACGGTACCTGCAACTACGGTACATGGAGTACACAATTGATAAATACTTAGTATTTAATTATCAGACAGATACTAGTGTATGTATTCAAATCTTTTAATCTGTAATATGGCAATATTGACAGACTCATAGAGAATCAAATAACTCATTATGAAAGTGGATCTCTTGAAGTCTGACACAAGCAAGGCCATATCAATATTCATGTCAATGTAATATACAAACATGCACACGAACAATATATAATGCAAAAAAAATATGTTCGTAGAGAAAACAATTACTTAAAGGGATCTAGTAACATTGTCAAAATCCTCAAAACTTACTTAGTTCTCCCATACTTTGATTTATTCGTATTCACAATAGAAGGATTGGACAGGTTTTGGTTTTTCGAATTTGCCTTTCATTATTAAAAAGATCATACTTACACTAAAAACAATTGAAGGATTTGTAACTATCCGCTGGAGAGTCATATATCCTTAATCCTTATCCTAAACTAAGTGCACTAAATACTGCTATTCCTAGTAGATGAAATGGGTGCAGACCAAGCAGCAAGTTACTTAAAAATACATCATCCTGATCAATAATTCAAGATTGTACACTCTCATGCGCACACAAGGTGGCTGGAACTCCTTTCATGCAGGCAATTTTGTATAGCTTTCATTCCTCTTTTCACATATCCCTGGCATGTCTTGCTTGATTGCACTCTGAAATTACATGTTTGCTATGATTTTATTAGGTCTCTTTTAATTTGCATTTTACATACCGTACAATGTAAACATGTAATAATACTTCAACAGAGCAACACAAATACAAACACACACACACAAATCACACATACACACAAACACGCACTCACGCATGCAAAACCGCACACACGCAGGCACACACACACACATGCGCAAACACAAATGCACAGGTACACATACACATACACACACACACACTGCACACAAACACATACACATCACATGTTATATTTAGCATTCGATGATAGTGAAATCACATTTTCATCAAAGCCAGTTTTTTAATGAATTGTGGCACTATGAACATACCTTTTCCATAAACCTGGATGCCTGTATGATAGACCCCCAGTCCTAGCGTCGTTGTGTACTCATTGGTCCAATACTGTAGGGAAACAAAGGGAAATTTACATGATTATATGCATGCTAAAAATCTTAACTTTTTTTATTTCTTTGTACCCAAGTCAAGCAAGTAAATAGTAAATAAATGTAAAAAGCTGCTGAAATAGTAAATTTCAATCACACATTCCTAAATTTTAGGGAACAAAACTTGCATCAGATGGCTCAAACAAAGAAAAACATGTAAAAGTCTGTCATATTTGGTAGCCCATTCAGGTAAGTAAATCTAAGCAGTTTTGGGACCCCGGGCCAGTGGGCCAGTGGGCAAGTGGGCCAGTGCTTATTTTTAGCCATATTATAGGCTTTCGAAATATGCATAACTGTGCATTTCTGGAGAAACACAAAATCAAATTAGACCATACACACACATACTTTACATGTATTGTACAATATAAAGACAGACAGACAAATAGTTCTATTGACATTTCAAAACATATTTTTAAAATTCAGGTTTGATATGTACAATTTACAGCAGAAAACAAAAAGTACAGCATTTGTGTCTTATGGAGGAAGATGAGGATAAAGTCATCCAAGGATGTTGATATGCAGGGCTCGACATTCACACTGACCCGTCGGCCCTGGGACAGTGAAATTGCACTTCGGGCCAGCAAAATTGCTAAAAGTCATATTTTGGTGGCCCGATCGGGCAAGCAGATTTTCAAGCCGATATTGACCAAATTAGAAAAAAACTTGTTTGCTTCCATGTCATGCTTCATCTATAATCACAGGTTTGGTCAGGAAAGATTGATATTTTAAATAGTAAACCATTTACTCATAAAATACAATTTTTGGGCCAGTAAATTTTTCTTTTGGGCAACCAGAAAAGGGAAAGAAATAATTTCACTGGCCCAACCGGGCCACTGACAAAAAAGGTAAGTGTGGAGCCATTGTAATATGTCTCGACACTGAACAGTAGCTGAGTGATTCGCAGTGAGAGGGAGAAATATCACAATCAACTCAAGCCACTCACCATGTAGCTCTTTAATTAGCTCGCAAAGCATAAATTATTTTTTCTAAACCTGTCTTCGCATATACATGGTTTGTATGTACACTGAGTGCCTATATCATAAGGCACTAGCATGATCTTCGAGGCACTTGGTGAAATTGTTGCCACGCACAAATACAACAGTTGGATGAGCAAATTATAGATTCAATCAGAAATTTTAATCAATAGTCTATGTTTGCAAAAGAGTCCGTCAGTTGTAATGGTGAAGGCCACTGTGGGTTTATTTTTGGCTATATTAGCGTTAGAACATGTGAATAACTAAGAAATTACAAAGAAAATGGGGTTCATTTAAAATATTGTTTTCGTACCTTCATATTTTTTGCCATACTCTTTTGTTTAGGGTGTTATATATGCAAGCACAGCTACTGATATTTCACCTACTAAATAATCAGTTTTGCAATTTGTCCTCCAAAGGTGTTACAAGTAACAAAGGGGACCACCAGGCAAAGAACAACACATTATTATATGTTTTGGTACCGTTTTGTGATATCAAATAGATACCCAACATTTTGCAAAGGGTTGTGTAATTCATAAACAAAGCAATTAATTTCCACCACTTACGGAACCACTGCTATTTCCTGGTTCCATACGGGCCAACCATTTGCGAGTGCGCCAATGCTATTCACGCGCACGTTTGTAAACAATAGATCCCGGGCGATTCGTTCGCTCTTGCACACATTGCAATTCACCGCACACATAGCAGTCTGCGTAATTCAGACCGCATGAACGCATGCTTTAGAATGGTGATGCGTTTCCAATTTTTTTTTTCTTTTCTGGAAACATATTTTTGTTAACTGGTTGATGGAATGGAATACTAAAGATGTTACCTTTCTTTAATAAGAATATTATTTTTGGGTGGTGGTACCCTTTAATTTAGGCGCTATATAAATCGAGAATATTATTATTATTATTATTAATTCACAGCATGTTTGTGCTTGTGTGTGTGTGTGTGTGTGTGTGTGTGTGTGTTCATGAAATAAAGATTTTAGGAGTGTATTATACACGTAATAAGATACAAAAATATGTTTTGAATTATAAAGAAGTATTAAGTAAGATAAAACGTTTATTAGGGTGGTGGAAGCAAAGGGATTTAACGATGATGGGAAAAATTCAGTTATTAAAAACGTATGCACTCTCAAAATTAAATTTCGTTTCTTTTTTAATTTCGGTACCTCGGTGGGTTTATGAGGAAGTTGATAAACTCTCATTTGATTTTTTGTGGAATGGTAAGGATCGAATTAAGCGAAAAATTTTGTATCAGAATTATGAATTTGGAGGGCTTAGAATGAATAATTTTGAAATTTTTGTTAAAACTCAACAAATAATGTGGCTTAAACGTCTTTTGTATGGGGATAAGCATTCAGGATGGAAAGTATATTTTGATTATTGTTGTAGATCAGTAGGAGGAAGGTTTGTGTTTTTATGTGATTATGATATTCATAAGATGGATTTAAAAGAAGTTCCGCCCTTTTATGTAGACATTTTGAAAGTTTGGCAAGATATAGATAATTGTAGACACTTTGAAAATGAAAAAAATAATCCCTTTGTTTTTAATAATAGACATGTGTGCTTAAGAAATAAAATGATTTTTGATAAAGATTTATTACAACAAGGTATAAGCAAGGTATCTGATATAATGTTGAATGGTAATTTGAGATCTGTTGCTCACTTTGTAGGCTTGGGAATAAAAGGAGAAGGATTATTAAAGATTCATGATATTTTTGGGGCATTGCCCCTTCAATGGAAAGATGATAAAACTACGAGTGACTTTATTCAAGTAGATATTCGAACATTTGAAATTAGATTAAAAGTTTCGGGATATATAGGAATGTTAATTGATTTAAAATCTAGGCATATGTATGAATATTTAGTTAAAACATTTCAAAAGAAATATAATTTGTGTATTGGGGATGGACATACAAATTTTGATTATAGTAATGAAGAATTGAAGGATATATTTTTAAGATTAAAGAGCGCAGTTTTGGATTTGTTATTGATAATTTATGCTCTTTTTGTAAAAGTGAGATTGCGACATATTCACACTTATTTTTTAAATGCTTATACGTACAAAGGTTTTGGTTAGATATAATTGAATATTTTTATTTGATTGAAATTAGGAATGTTGATTGGAAAATAATTTTTGTAGGACTGACAGGTAGATCGCATAGTGTTAAGTATTGTAACTCTATTATTTTTTTGTTAAAATATACTATTTATTCTTTTAGAACAAAAGGTGTACTTCCTTCTGTACGGAAAGTACAGAAAATTATTTTGGATTATGAAGAAGAAGAAAAAAAATGGCTATTAAAAAGGGTAAACTAGGAGAGTTCACTTACAAAAGTGGGAACACCATAAAATACATGTATAATATGATTAATTTAATTTTGTTAGAATTATAGGGATTTTGTTTATTATTATTAAGGTTCTGGGTTTCTACCCTCTTTAGTTGAATGTGACAGCTTTCTATATTGTTAATTAATTACTCTTTTGGTTGAAATCAAAACGAGCAGATTACTGGAATGGGTGTCTGCGGTATGTGTGTGATTGTGGTGCGATCGGTGGTTGGATGGGGATGGGGTTTTTCTTGGGCTAAATTGGGGGTGGGGGGGGGGGGGGGTAAAGGGGCATATTTTAGTTCCTTTTACTTTTAGTTACAAAACCTCCATTATGTTAATTCCATGAAGTCAGGAAATTGAATATACAGTTGATTTGTATTTGCTTTACATGTATGTAAGATAACCATTTCTACTTTCGTTCATTATAGTTGTATATGTATATTTGGTTTGGTATGTATATTCAAATGTAAATGTTTATTTGGAGGAATAAAAAATGACTTAAAGGGTACCACCACCCAAAAATAATAATCTTTTTATAGAAAGGTAACATCTTTACTATTCCTTTCCTTCAATAAGTTCACAAAAATATGTTTTCAGAAAAAATATATAATTGGAAAACGCATCACCATTCTCAGCCATGCGGTCATGCGGTCTGAATGCGCAGACTATTATGCGAGCATAGCCAGCGGCGCTCTGTGCAGAGCGAACGAATCATCCGGGATTCTATTGACGTACGCGTGAATTGCATTGGCGCACTCGCAAATGCCTGGCCCGTGTGGAACCACGAGATAGCCGTGGTTCCGTAAGTGGTGGAAATGAATTGCTTTGTTTATGAATTACACAACCCTTTGCAAAATGTTGGGTATCTATTTGATATCACAAAACGGTACCAAAACATATAATAATGTGTTGTCCTTTGCCTGGCGGTCCCCTTTAAAAAAAAAAAAAGTGTGTGTGTGCATGTGCGTGCGTGTGCATCATACATGCGTGTGTTTGTGTGTGTGTGTGTGTGCGCGTGTGTGCATGTGTGTGCGTGCGCGTGTGAGTGAGTGTGTGTGTGTGTGTGTGTGTGGGGGACTGTGCGTGTGTGTGGGTGTGTGTGCATGTGAACAATAGACTGAAAGCTACATCCAAGTATTGTTTTGTCATGAAAGGCAACAACGAACAATTTGCTAATTACCTTGTTGAAAAACAACTGCAAGAATATGATCGTCCTACACAAAATGTCCTAATCTGTGATATGGAAATAATGACACAGACTCACAAGCTCAGGATGTATGAAGGTGAATGTCTGCAAGTTTGGGACAAGCAATGCCATATTTACATGTACATAAATATCTCTGTCAAGATTCAACAATAGATACACAGCTATTATCATATTCAAAATATATGTACATGTTTTTTCTTACTTACTGACGATATCAAAATGAAGAAAAAAATCTTGTTGAAACTAGATGGATCTTCGATTGCGCGCAATCGAAAGTTATGCCTCCGCTATCACGCGATTTTAATATGACCAAATTAACATGCACTGATTTATTTTTTCTTATATTTTGAGTCCTGTGACCTTGACCATATGATCCCAATCTTTGATGGCTCCCTAAAAAACAGTCAGGTACCCCAAGTTTGATTGAAATCTGACATTTAGTTCTTGAGATTTTGGTATTACAAGCTTTTTTGCATGTATAATGAGTCCCGTGACCTTGACCTCAACCTCATGACCCCAACATTTTATGGCTACGTTGACTCTTTATGATACAGGTACCGAGTTTGATTGAAATCTGACATTCAGTTCTTGAAATTTTGCAATTACAAGCCATTTTCGCATACATATTGAGTCATGTGACCTTGACCTTTGACATCATGACCCCCCAAATCTAATCAGATCAGTGGCACCCCAATATGTACACTCATACCTAGTATGTAATTGATCCGTCAACCGGTTCTTGAGATATCGCAAGAACGAGGCATTTTTGCACATACATTGATTCCTGTGACCTTGACCTTTGTCCTCATGAACCCCAAAATCTAATCAGATCATTGCCACCCCAATATCTACACTAATACCAAGTTTGAATTTGATCCGTCAACCAGTTATTGAGATATCGCGAGAACGAGGCATTTTTGCATATATATTGAGTCCTGTGACCTTGACCTTTAACCTCATGAACCCCAAAATCTAATCAGATCATTGTCACCCCAATATCTACACTAATACCAAGTTTGAATTTGATCCGTCAACCAGTTCTTGAGATATCGCGAGAACGAGGCATTTTTGCATATATATAGAGTCCTGTGACCTTGACCTTTGACCTCATGACCCCTAAAATCTAATCAGATCATTGCCACCCCAATATCTACACTAATGCCAAGTTTGAATTTGATCCGTTAACCAGTTCTTGAGATATCGCGAGAACGAGGCATTTTTGCATATATATTGAGTCCTGTGACCTTGACCTTTGACCTCATGACCCCTAAAATCTAATCAGATCATTGTCACCCCAATATGTACACTCATACCAAGTTTGAAATTGATCCGTCAACTGGTTCTTGAGATATCGCGAGAACGAAAACGGGACGTACGGACGTACGGACGGACGGACGGACAACCCGAAAACATAATGCCTCCGGCCACTTCGTTGGCGGAGGCATAAAAACAACAGCAATAATATGATCATACAGGTACACTGCAACTACTATACTGTACGTGCACTCAATAGATAAATACTTTGATATCAAATCTCATAATCTATAATATGGAAATATTGACAGACTCACAAAGGATTCAAATAACTTATTATGAAAGTGGATCTCTTGATCACCAAATAATGATTATTTTCTTTTTTCCTAGAACACTGTTCCAAGGACACTTTCACATCCTAGATGTACAATTTTTGTTTGCAGCCTATTTGCAACCGTATAAATTGTAATATTATGAAGCAATGAATTAAAAGCACAGAGAGTGTTAAAGGGGACCACCAGGCAAAGAACAACACATAATTATATGTTTTGGTACCATTGTGTGATAACAAATGGATGCTCAACACTTTGCAAAGGGTTGTGTAATTCATAAACAATGCAATTAATTGCCACCACTTACGGAACCATTATGCACTCATGGTTCCGTACGCGCCAAACGTCTGCGAGTGCGCCAATTCTATTCACGTTTGAGGACAATAGAATCGTGGAAGATGCATTTGTTCCTAGACAAAAGGTAGTCTTCGTATGCAGACCCATGAACACATGTTGTAGTATGGTGATGCGTTTTCCTATTATATAATTTTTGTCTGGAAACACATTTTTCTGAACTTGTTGGTGGAATGGACTACTAAAAGTGTTACCTTTTGTATATAAGAATATTATGTTGGGTGGTGGTACCCTTTAAAGTTACTGCAGTGACATCTCTACAGAAACAGGCAGAATCATGGGTGAACTCAACTTTCGGGCAACACTCAAGCATAGGTACAGAGTGTGGGGAACATGGCACCACCCTTTGAGCTCTTTAAAAGCCCCCTCCCAAACGACGACGTAGTACCTTTAATACGTAAGACCAAGTGATGAATAGTGATGAATAAACAACTGTAGACATGGTGCCCTTTTTCCTGCCCCCACCTCTAACTCCCGAAGGCCTACATTATGAGGCTACATGAGCAATTTATTTGTTGTGAAGCAGGCGTGTGGCAAATTCATCAATTGATAATGCTGCAAGCAAGATTTTGTTGACTGACAAACACAAAAAACAAAATCTTCAATTCATTCTTTATAATATAGTCAAATATTTTTAAAAACATGGCGGCTCAGTACATTTTAGCCCCCAAAATGCTTTTTAAAAAGAGCTCCAGAAAAAACAGCAAACTAGATGGATCTTCGATTGCGCGCAATCGAAAATTATGCCTCCGCTATCACGCGATTTTAATATCAAGCCCAAATTAACATGCACTGATTTAATTTTTAAAAATATTTTTCATATATTTTGAGTCCTGTGACCTTGACCATATGACCCTAATCTTTGATGGCTCCCTAACAAACATTCAGGTACCAAGTTTGATTGAAATCTGACATTTAGTTCTTGAGATTTTGGCATTACAAGCTTTTTTGCATGCATAATGAGTCCCGTGACCTTGACCTCAATCTCATGACCCCAACATTTTATGGCTACGTTGACTCTTTATGATACATTCAGGTACCGAGTTTGATTGAAATCTGACATTCAGTTCTTGAAGTTTTGCCATTACAAGCCATTTTCGCATACATATTGAGTCCTGTGACCTTGGCCTTTGACCGCATGACCCCCCAAATCAAATCAGATCAGTGGCACCCCGATATGTACACTCATACCAAGTTTGAAATTGATCTGTCAAACGGTTCTTGAGATATCGCAAGAACGAGGCTTTTTTACACATACATTGAGTACTGTGACCTTGACCTTTGACCTCATGAACCCCAAAATCTAATCAGATCATTGCCACCCCAATATCTACACTAATACCAAGTTTGAATTTAATCCGTCAACCAGTTCTTGAGATATCGCGAGAACGAGGCATTTTTGTAAATATATTGAGTCCTGTGACCTTGACCTTTGACCTCATGACCCCTAAAATCTAATCAGATCATTGCCACCCCAATATGTACACTCATACCAAGTTTGAAATTGATCCGTCAACTGGTTCTTGAGATATCGCGAGAACGAAAACGGGACGTACGGACGGACGGACGGACGGACGGACGGACGGACGTACGTACGGACGGACGGACGGACAACCCGAAAACATAATGCCTCCGGCCACTTCGTTGGCGGAGGCATAAAAACCTATAAATTTGCCTGGAGTTTAAATTAATGCATAACACAAATGGTAGAGTAATATATCCAATTCCCCCCGAAAGGTGTATGATGACTGATTGAAAATAACAAACTCTACTTCCAAAATAATATATTCACAGACAGACACCCCATCATCATTGGAATTAAAGGGTACCACCACCCAAAAATAATATTCTTATTAAAGAAAGGTAACATCTTTAGTATTCCATTCCATCAACAAGTTCACAAAAATATGTTTCCAGAAAAAAATATATAATTGGAAAACGCGTTCATGCGGTCTGAATTGCGAAGACTAATGTGTGCAGAGCGAACGAATCGCCCGGGAATCTATTGTCTACAAACGTACGCATGAATAGCATTGGCGCACTCGCAAATGGTTGGCCCGTATGGAACCAGGAAATAGTATTGCCTCAGCCTACAGGGCATGCTGGTAGTTAAAGGTAGTGGGTCATTTTAGCAGGTTTACCTACAATCTAACAATCTGTAAAAACTAACAGTATTTTTTTTGGAAGAAATTTTTTTTTTTAAGAACAAGCAAGAATATCAAGACTCTAAACTGAAGTTTTATAAAGATAAATTA
The DNA here is from genome assembly GCA_037951105.1 of Echinarachnius parma. Classification (NCBI taxonomy): domain Eukaryota; kingdom Metazoa; phylum Echinodermata; class Echinoidea; order Clypeasteroida; family Echinarachniidae; genus Echinarachnius; species Echinarachnius parma. The sequence goes on from JBAMJV010001924.1 coordinate 146,253, forward strand.
CAGCTACATTTACATTTATGATCATATCAGTTCCCATTTCAAAGAATCATCATTAGTCTAGAAGCGAGAAAGTGAGAAATTAGTCTTTAATATAGTATCATCTAGTGAAGAAAAAAAAATCAGATTTCAGATTTTCAAGAAAAATATCTTCTTTTTTTTTTAATCTAAATTTTTCATAAGATGTTTAAACTAGATGGATCTTCGACTGCGCGCAGTCGAAAATTATGCCTCCGCTATGACGCGATTTTTAATATCAAGCCCAAAATAACGTGCACTGAGTTCTGTGACCTTGACCATAGACCCCAAACTTTGATGGCTACATTGGCTCCCAAGAAAAATTCAGGTACCAAGTTAGATTGAAATCTGACATTCAGTTCTTGAGATTGTGCCATTACAAGCCATTTTTGCATATATATATATTGAGTCATGTGACCTTGACCTTTGACCTCATGACCCCCCAAATCTAATCCAATATTTGCCACCCCAATGTGTATGTAACTCATTCCAAGTTTGAAATTGATCCGTCAAACGGTTCTTGAGATGCTTTTTTGCGACCTTGACCTTTCACCTCATGTACCCCAAAATCTAATCAGATCATTGTCATCCCAATATGTACACTCATACCAAGTTTGAAATTGATCCATCAACCGGTTCTAGAGATATCGCGATAACAAGGCATTTTTGCACATATATCGAGTCCTGTGACCTTGACCTTTGACCTCATGAACCCCAAAATCTAATCAGATCATTGTCGCCCCAATATATACACTCATACCAAGTTTGAATTTGATCTGTCAACCGGTTCTAGAGATATCGCGAGAACGAGGCATTTTTTAACATATATTGAGTCCTGTGACCTTGACCTTTGACCTCATGAACCCCAAAATCTAATCAGATCATTGTCACCCCAATATGTACACTCATACCAAGTTTGAAATTGATCCATAAACCGGTTCTTGAGATATCGCGAGAACGAAAACGGGACGTACGGACGGACGGACGTACGGACGGACGTACGGACGGACGGACGTACGGACGGACGGACGTACGGACGGACGGACGGACGGACGGACGGACGGACGGACAACCCGAAAACATAATGCCTCCGGCCACTTCGTTGGCGGAGGCATAAAAACTAAAATATGCCGACGGATCTGGAATTTATACTTTATATATACACAGAAAGAGGTCCTGGTGTACACTCTACAGCATGTTTTGGGGTGTTTGAGTGCAGGCTTATAGTTTTAAAAAGGCAAATTTTAAAGTATATTACGAGCAGAAATTAACTCTACCAGTAACGGATCGCCCAATTTTCAGAATTAATTTGTATTGCTCTAAAAATTTGTATTTCACTAAAATCTGTAATATTTCGAACTTAAAATGTGAAATTATTTTTAAATTTTTTGTGTGATTTTTGCGGCATTCTGTAGGGATCACATGTAGCAGATTTCAAATCCTCGTAACTACAGAAGGAAGACATTTTAAGAAGTAAAAATTTCCCTGGATATAAATTGCTAATTGGTCAATTAGTTTTCAAATAAAGCCAGGTGATCCGTTACTGGTAGAGCGTAAGGGGTTTGTAAAACGCGCAGCTACCTGCGTATTAGCGGCGGAATGAGTTTAAATCTACAATATTCATAATCTGCAACATTTTAGCTTTCCAACGATGTATGATAGTCCATGAAAAATAATTTGTCTTGGCAAGAAATTGTTGGCACTGAAAAGTGATCCGCTACGCCTACTGGTTGAGCTACGGTAAATCCGATTTTTTTTTTTGTCTTTCTATTTTTTAATTTATTAATTTTTTTTTTTTTTTTTTTCGTATACCCATATCCGAGAATTTGAATTCGGTATCCGACCTTCACGGTCGGATACTGAACGGCTATCCGTTTGGACTCAGCACTATGAAAATCTATTGTCTTATTTGCCTGAATGTGCAAGTAGAAAAAAAGGTTAGTGTGGAAATTTGCCTTGTGGATGAAATATTTGTTTATAGAAATTGTGCCTTAATTTTAAGTGCAAATTTGTTTCATTAAAATAAAGTATACAAAATATTGGTGATATGTGTTGCTTCATTTTTGTCTCAAAATTTAGTTATATTCATATATTAATATACAGCCCAATGTGTAAATTAAAGAGTTTGATTATAAATAATGTTTACAGTACTAGCAAATTATTGTTTAGAGGCATCTGACATTTGACAGACTGACAGACCATGAGCATGACTAGCTCTGGTTCAAAGACCAGGAAATCCATCCTCCAATATTATCTTAACCCATATTTGACTTTGGTAATACAATATATTGCATTCTCCATAGACTCCAGGGGGCGTATTCTGAAAACGATTTTAAGTTAAAATTTATTGCATCTACGTAATATCTACGTCCCTAAAATATATTTAAGCAAATCGCTATTCATTAAGTACAGGTTGATATTTTAGTTTCAAAGTAGATATGACGTGGATACAATTAATTTTAACTAAAAATCGTTTTCAGAATACACCCCCAGTCCTAAATGGGTTAATAACCTCTTCAAGACCGGAGGTTTTGCTGTGTGGCCGTCTACCCTATGGAAGTGATCAATCTTAACGTGTTGATCAATTGTCCCTACCAACGTTGGTCATTGCATTTAACAAACAAAGGCAAAACAAGGGACAATGTACATGTATGATCTTCCAGTGCAATATATTAAAAGCAGGCTGTGTTTTATCAAAGCTTTCTGGCTTTCCGACCTATATTCAACATCTTTAAATTGTATGCTAGTTTCAATATCATATGAAATGCTGATAGTAAACTTGATTGAAACTACACAGTCTCAATGAATGGAATCATATTGACCATGACAAGACATGGAGTAGAGTTTGGAAAGCAGAAAACTAAGACGCATCATAGAGCATAGCTCACTCAAGTCCACAAGCACACCAAACGACTACCAAATTTCCTTATTTTAACCCGTTTAGGAGTGACTGATTTTGCTATTTACCTCTGTTTTCCATTGACCCTAGCCTGAATATTTTCGGGACCAGTCTTGAACAATCCAGGGCTAGGCCTTAAAGGGTACCACCACCCAAAAATTATATTCTTATTAAAGAAAGGTAACATCTTTAGTATTCCATTCCATCAACAAGTTCACAAAAATATCTTTCCAGAAAAAAAATAAATAATTGGAAACGCATCACCATTCTAAAGCATGCGTTCATGCGGTCTGAATTACGCAGACTGCTATGTGTGCAGTGAATTGCAATGTGTGCAGAGCAAACGAATCGCCCGGGAATCTATTGTTTAAAAACGTGCGCGTGAATAGCATTGGCGCACTCGCAAATGGTTGGCCCGTATGGAACCAGGAAATAGCAGTGGTTCCGTAAGTGGTGGAAATTAATTGCTTTGTTTATGAATTACACAACCCTTTGCAAAATGTTGGGTATCTATTTGATATCACAAAACGGTACCAAAACATATACTAATGTGTTGTTCTTTGCCTGGTGGTCCCCTTTAACAGATGCCACCAGAAATTTCATTTGGCATCTAGAAACTCTGGATTGGTCACCAACAAATTAGGATCTACAACACAAACGGTCTACGGTAGGAGTCCATCGGATGTGTATTTTTTGCCACCTGAAAAAAAAAAGTTAAAAAAAAGGGAGAGCCTTGCAATGCGATTCCATGTTGCCAATACATTGTAGGAAGGACTACTTACCATGTCATAGACGTTAATGTGGACATCCTCTCCTTTCCCCTTCTCCCGCTTATCCTCGTAGTCGCCATTGCATGAAGTCATACTGTACAGGCCACAGAGTTCATACGCTGTCATGTCACTGCCCGCCAGACCCACGCAGTTCCACGAATCCAGAGTTTCTGCCGTGTTATGAACACCAGGGTCTCAGATTCTTCCAACTATGTGTCCAGACACGACAGTGCAGTACTTTGCAGCTTTGACCCCGTTTCTACTCTAAGCTACACTTAATGTTGACTCGTGGCCATGGTACGCATGTTCATCATTCGAGAACTGGGCACAGGACCTGTTTAAAAAGAGAAAACAACACGATACAATATTGTCAACATACCTAATCATGCTCAGCATTCACATCTTAATTGTCCAATTCTAGTGTCAAAATGAAGAACTGATTCCATCCATATGCCATGGATGTCTCCCAAGATAGGTCTAACATCCACCCTGTCTAACATCCAAGTTAGCACTTTACATGACCTAATAAATATGACATTTTCAGGGCTATTATACTGTCAGCCCCTTCCATTTCTAATGCCAGATTCAATGGATACAGGATTTGGTGCCGATCACACAAGGGAAACAAATGGAACTTATATGACGGTTTTTGTAAATATAATTTATCATTTTTAAAGTGAAATTTTGTACAATAAATTATCACCACATCTACAATGGATTGTAAATGGTCCTGGTAGGACCATTTACCTCACTCAGTGGCAAATTCTAATGGACGCACTTTGAACTACAAACAGAGAGAAAAGAATAGCCTATCTAAAGTCACTAAATCCATATCTAGATTGAAGCTGATTTTATAATTTATTGTACAAAATTTCATTTTTAAAATGATAAATTAACCGTCATATAAGTTCCATTTGTTTCCTTTGCTGCTCGGTTTTCCATCGTAAACAAAGAAAGCACACCCGTTACGTGCGGAGGCCACTTATTATTGCCCAAAACAAGCGGACTCGCGATCTGCAAGCATGCGCACCGTATCCGATTTCGGCTACGCCGTATCAGAATTCGGATGCGGTAACTCACGCGGTGCGGGAAATTTGAGGGGAATACATGGCAGTCATCCAGATTGCAGCAACACTTCCGAGACGGATCACGAGTGAGTAATCCTCACTTTTTTTATTGCCCAAAATTGCAGATTTCTCCATATTTCCGACATTTGAAGAATAACTTGGGCCATTTTGGTAAGTTCAAATAACAGTTGTATCATTTTTAGGGCCAGTTATGATCGATTTTGCTGAATTGAAATTCAGAATTTTGCGTGAAAATTTGACAAACTTTTTCTGTACCGGGCCACATAGTTCCCGTGTAGGCTGGCATTGCTCTGGCTGCTTGTGTGGTGCCGATCAATTCTCGTGTACATCAGTCAACTTTGACCTATGTACTGTTACCATGCTACGGCTATACTTTCCAAGCCCCTTTAGGCCAAATAAAAAAACAAACATGTTTAGCGTCCAGCTCTTTTGAAAAAAGGAAGGAGGAGGCCCTTTTTTTCTTTTTTTTTTTTCTTCAAAAATCACAAAAAAAAAGAAAAAAAAGAAAAAGCAGGCGGCCTCCAAAAAGGAAGCGGGCGGGGACGCTAAACATGTTTGTTTTTTTATTTTGCCTTATGTTATACCAAGCGGCCGTAGTCTTGTACAGTAACAGTTTAAGTACAAATGCACTACGAGCAAAGATTCAAAATCAAGCTGCTGCATTAGCCCCTCAACTTGCAGGGGTGAAAATCTAACCCTATAACCTTATAGCGGTCAGGAATAATTGGAGTCAATGAAATTGGTGAGATTTACGATGAGGGTCAATATGCCATTATGCCCATAATCCACACCATATCCTGTATCCAGCGAATCTTGCATTAGGCCAAAAAAAAAATTGTTTGATTGGCGTAACGGGCAACCAAATTTGTTTTTGTTTTTCTTTTTTTTTTTTCTTTTTTTCTTCTTTTTTTTTTCTTCGCACAAATACACAAAAACACACACATAACACATCGCAATTGCAAATTCTATTGCAATTTTGTATTTATTTATTTATTTTTTATTATTATTAAACAAATTTTAAAAATCAGAAAAAACCTCTAGGGTCGGCGCACCCCTACAAGACAAGGGGTTAACAGCATGCTGCATTAACCCCTTACTCCATTGCCTTGAAAAAAGCCTGATAGTCAGCTGCCTTCATTGTCCAAGTAAACACTGTAAATCCCCTGTCTACCTAGCCTTAAAACTAGATGTTTTTCACACTATTGATCAATTTGATGCTGTACATGTCTGTATAAATTGCATAATTGCTTTGGCCTTTGTTCAACAAACAATTATAGCATGCCTTCATTGAATCATTGTGTTAATCTTATAAGTAGTTCAAAGCTGGTTGTAAAGAATTCCTTAGAGTCACAAACTGACCTATATTCATTGTTATATACTTTGGAATGCGATACAAAAGCCACATGTATTGACTATTGTCTTGTCCAGACACCTATTGAAATGCTGCACCACTGCAAATAGTACAAGTCAGAGTACCTTGCAGAACCCATTGTCAGTTAGGTCATTCAGACACTAATCTCTGAAATAATCCCTTCAGCCTTTTGATAATACTGGCTGGCAGACAAGCCTAAACATGTAAACAACTGTTCTAAAACCTGTGGTTGAGGGCTGCACAGTCAGAAAGCTCAGGCTCAGATTGGAGCTTCAAGTCATAGATCAAATATTTTAAAAACTAGAATTTAAAGTGCTTCTGACATTGGAAAGCTCATGTAAGTTTTAAATTATATTCAATTCTAACCCCCTGTTATGTTAAGTTTGATTAATTGGTGAGATTTTAGCTAGAAATGATTTTATGATTTTTGCCAGTCTCACAAATTTGTTTACTGCAGCCTGCCTATGAGAGTGACCCTAGGGTGGGGTCGGCGTGCATTAGCGCCGGTATTTTTAGGGGCGGGCGGTTACGCCAATCCAACCATTTATTTTTCATGGCCTTAGAGGCACTCCTGCAAGTCAAGGGGTAATACTAAGCATTAGAGGGGGCCCGGCAGTGTACGAGTTTGACAGTTCATTTCAACTTCAGTTTACGTAAAACTTAAAAGAGGCCTAGAAACCACAAAATAACAGATTTATCGATCTACTTTTTGCGGCGCTAATGCAGTTTCGCACACTTTTTTTTTGCATCACTTTATTTGTCTTTAAACTCAACTAAATTAGTTCATATTACTCACTGCACTTTGTCCTTATCCCTCGATGGTCTGTTGTAATATTTTGGTCAACATTTAAGCCCTTTTTTGGCGACTTTAATCAATGGTTTTGAAAGCGTCGCGGCACAGGCTTCGCGGTCGTAAAAATCGAAAATAGCGGGACTTCACGAGCAGCTAGCTATGCCGTTAGCTAGCGGTGACTTGAATGTGGAGAGAGTACCGTACTCCTGCCGTACGTGCTCGCGCACGCTGTACCGGTCATATACATAGCTGAAGCGATGTATGGTGGCTCTAAATGTGGAACTACAAAAAAACACGATCATATGGCCACCCACTTGATCAATTGATTACGTTTCAGATTTATAGCCACCATACATGGACGTAACCGGTACGGCGCGCGCGTGCACGGCAGGAGTACGGTACTCTCTCCATGTTCATGTCACCGGTAGCTAACGGCATAGGCAGCTGCTTGTGAAGTCCCGCTATTTCGATTTTTGTGACCGCGAAGCCGGTGCCGCGAGGCTTTAAAAACCATTGATTAAAGTCGCCAAAAAAGGGCTTAAATGTTGACCAAAATATTACAACAGACCATCGAGGGATAAGGACAAAGTGCAGTGAGTAATACAAACTAATTTAGTTGAGTTTAAAGACAAATAAAGTGATGCAAAAAAAAAAAGGTGTGCGAAACTGCATTAGCGCCCTTTTTGCAGTGCTTAGTTTAATCCTTTAATTTATTCATAAATGTTGTAAATCATATTTTCAAAATCAAAGAGTTAATTCATGCTACAATTTCACAAACACGCCCAATCATTGTATCAAAATGGAAATTATTCTATCTCAGTCAGATTCTGAACCTGAGACAGCTAGAGTCTGAGTTGAATTTGCAGTATGATTCAGAATAATTGAAAATTTTGAAAATAGTGAAAGTGAATGTGAAACTTGTCTTTTGACTTTGACTTTGTACCATTGTAGTGCATGACTACCAATTCAATTTAATCTAAGCTAAGGCACCATAACGTCACTCTTTGTCGGTTGAAAATGATCCACCGGATTACCCCATGAAACTGCTAAAATCATGATTATGATCCAGATTGTAGTGTACCGTAACCGAATTCGGAGACGTTCAAGTTAACCGTAACGGAATTCCGTCACGTGAGAGTGAGACCGAGTCTGAGAGAAATGCACATTACCGATATCCTCTCCTAAATTTACAAAAAAAGAATGGAAAAAAATTAATCTTACTTACCATGTGGTACTTCTCCTGGCTTCACGATTACTGTGAGTGTTTGTGATTACAAACATATAAAAAAGACTTTGTCTTCGATTGTGATACTGATAATACTGTAAACAGCTCTTCCGTCTCAGTTTTGCACCATCGTAAATACGTCACGGCTCGGGTGGCAAGGGCCAAGGGCTCGAAAAGACCCAATTAGCGCAGGATCGATTCAGGACCAACCTTGTGTCCCCGCTTGTGTCCATATACATTTTGATTATCTGAACCATTTTTTTTTTTTTTTTTGGGGGGGGGGGGGGGGGGGGGGGGAGGTGAGGGTATGATACAAACATATGATTTTCTTTACAACAATAACAATTATACAACACTTTGCATGTATATAGTTAGGTATAGTTCTTTTTAGTCTAGTCCTAGACTGTGTTAATTTAAATAGTATTCCTAACTATTATTTGAGGGGTCCATAATTGTACAAGCACTCCTTTTCGGTGGACCCCTCTTGTTTTCAATATGACATTGCATATCTCTATTTTGTAAATTATTATAAATGTTTTGTTGGAAGCAAGAAATTGAATTTCTTGTTATAATGAGGTACAACCAATGTGTTGAAAGCCAAGTTGGCTTTATATTTCTTAGATTATCAAATTCGGGCCATCTACAAAGTACGTACGCTGTCCGCAGAGGGGGGGGGGGGGGGGGGGGGGGGGGGGTAAAGCTGATGCGTACGCTCAAGATCCAGGCAACCACGTATATAAAAAGTGCGTACAGGGGGGGGGGGGGGGGGGGGGTTAATTTTGGACCAAAAATTGCGTACATACTTTATAGAGTGGCCCCTTAGTGGCCTAACACTTTATTCCAATTTTTAATAATCAAGGTACTGATGGATAATTCGTTTTTCAATTTGAAAACGAAAAAACGAAAATGAAAATTTTTCAAATTGAAAAACGAATTATCCATCAGTACCTTGATTTAATAGGCCATGGATCAAACAAGTTTATTTTGGACCTTTTCAAATACTTAGTTTTTGAAATAAAAAAATTTCAGTTTGAAGTGCCCTCTATACAAAACTGTACTATCCCTTTAACCTTGCTACTCAGGCCCGTTCAGGGGCGTAGCGTGACGGGGGGGGGGCCTGGGGGGCACGTGCCCCCCCCCCCCCACATTGTGCCCCCCCAGGTGCCCCCCCCCCCCACTGAAAATTCATGCTTGATAAAAAATTAAAAAATGAATTAAAAACAATGCTGTTAGAATAATACAAAGAAAGAGGGTTCGAACCACATCTCAAGTAGTTCGCCATCATGATCTATAGATTATAATACCGATCCCGCAATAGTTTACACATTACTTCACAAACGTCCGTTATCGTATAAGTCAATTACCCCCTCCAAAACCCTTCTCCTCCCATTGTTACTTCAGCCCCCCTCCCCTTCTGGCTCTGCCCTGGCCCTTGGCCGCTTCGCCCCCTCGGGACTCATTCTTGGCTGTAGGCTATGTTGTTGGATCATACATAATGTGGCATATAATTATGGTTTATGTTGGAACTGTGCATGTATGACACTAAAATCTACAATGTTTGTGTGTGTTGGGGTGCATATTGAAAACTTTGATGCAAATACTCCACACAATCCACACAGCGCGCTTCAACACGGGAAATTAACAGAATTTAGCTCCATTTTCTCGCGCTGTGTGAAATAAAACTCTCATAGCTTAAATTCGTTTAAACAATTTATACCGTCTCGGGTGGAATATTAATCAGTGATAAATTTCCTTTTCAATGGTACCAATAATGTCTCGTTTCATTACTGGGAAAATATGGCCTTTTGCCGTTGAATTTTTGGTAAAATTTGGCAGAATGGCCACTTCCCTATGGCGAATAGAAGAAATTTGACGAATTTGTACCAACCCTCGCTCATTCAGCCGATCGTATAATTTTACCCTGATACGTTTTTATACCGTCTCGGATACCAAAACAAAGAGGACAAAATTACCTTTCTTCTAATGTAAGAAACATTTTGATTATTAGACGGGAAAATAGGGCCTTTTTTGTGTTACTTGACAACTTAATTTTCCACTTTTAGCTATATTTGATTCTTTGCGTTTGCTCGTAAGGCACATAACACGTAGAAACGTGAATGCGCGAAGGACATACGTTTACGCGCAGTGTGTGGAGCGCGCTGCCATTGTCCAGGTACATAGTCCGTCTCCAACGTGAATTAAAAGCCGTTGTTGTAATGCATATAGCATAGACTTGATTCGCGTCGTCTGCTCGTGTTAGTCTTATGCGCGTTTTCAATGGAAACTTGTTCATATGCGTCTTAATACGCCCGAATTTCCTATCTAGGTATGCACCAGATTGCACAATTTCAAGTCTATAAATGGAAAATCTTCCTTACCGTGGGAGGGGGGATACACCCCCTCCCAAACCCTCCTCCTCCCTCTCTGCCCCAGCCCTCGGTCGCTTTGCTCCCGGCCGCGGGACTCATTCTTGGCTGTAGGCTATGTTGTTGGATAATAGTATGTGTGTGTGTT
>JBAMJV010001925.1:0-84678 GCA_037951105.1 Echinarachnius parma
GTTATTGTCTGAACATGTACTTGGAGATAATTGGCTTTTTAAGATTTGAAATCTTGTACAAACAAATTAACTCTCATTTTTTGTCGATAAATGTCCCAAAGACCTCTGACCTATAAATTGGTGCTCAGAAACCCAATTTACCCAACAAAACTAACTTAAAAACTTTCACTCCACACCCATCTGATTATCCTTTCTTGAAGTCAACCAACTGTTGATGCTGGATTTTTATCCTTACTTATGCTGTACTCAGCACTTTCATTCCAATTGCGGAGACCCGGCATTTAATAAAGTTGAATTAAAACAGAAATAATTGCCTGTTGATGTTTTGTTTAACCCTCATAAGACCAAACACATTTTGTGTCTGCACAATCAATCGGTAATTTGAAAGTGGTTGGTGGTGTGAGCGGGACTAGAGCTTGATAAATACATTTCCCCATCGAATTCATGTCATGTCTTTGCTGCGTGGGCGCAAATGAACAATAATTCCATGGCCAGTGATTCACCAAGTAACCATTTTTGTTTCATTATCTCCAAACAAACTCCAAAGATAGCTGCATTTGTTGCGGAACACAATTGCACGGTTTGTTTCGGGCGACAATGGGAACGTTTTCAGTGTGTATTTTAATGAAACGAATATATGAATCAAAAAAGAGAAGAGTGAAAGATATCATTGTCAGTGAGATGCGACGAGAATGTAAAAAGAGAGAGTTGAGAGAGATAAGTGAGATGTGATGATAAAAGATGTGAACGATATAGATTAAGATGCGAGACAATGTTTAGGGTGGAGAAAGTGATAAGATGAAGGAGAGAGAGATATTGATGTGAAAGGTGAGAAAAAAAGAGGAATACACTGAAAGGGTGAGAGAGATAAGTGAGATGTTATAATAAAAGGGGAGATATAGAGTTGAGAGATATAAGTGAGATGTGGTAATAAAAGGATACACCATAAAATATTACGTAATTGTCAACTACCTGAAATCCATGGCTTCTTTCTCTTCCAAACACTTCAAGGTTAACGATGTTATATCACAACTCGAGATAATCACCTCTCTCTCTTCGTGACGTTTTTTTGGAGAGTCAGATCCTCACGACCTGGTTTGAGTTAAAGCCCACTGAATATTATGTATTTTGTTATACTAAGTTTAAAGGGACTTAATAACATTGTCCAAAGCCCTCAAAATAAAATTGATATTCTAGCGGTTCCATCATACCTTGTTGTATTCGTATTAACAATAAAAATCATGGGACCGTTTTCGGTTTTTCAAATTTCCCTTTCGTTACAAAGATATGTACGATTGAAGTTTCAGATAAGAAAACCTGTGTACAAAGTGGAGTAAGTGAATATCACTTTGCATTTTCGCTCATTACAATTGGCCATGCAATGTCCATTTGACTTGAAATTTTCACACAATACCCTGTGGACATATAAGATAACAACAATATACATTGCATCAACCCTTCATCACTTTGTGCACATGTCAACAAAAGTTACTAGATCCCTTTAATACTTTTTCAAACTTATGTTGTTGTTGTTGTTGTGTGCTTTTTGGTAATTGTGGGGGGTGTAGATCTCGTTCAAGTTTTGATAACAAATATTACTGTACTTTGCTCCAAATTCCACTTGTATGACTTTGTTCTTGTAATTTTGTGCACGCATTTTGACCCGTACTGATTAGCTGCTCCTGTTTTGCCATAATTCGATAATCTGATAATTTCAAAATAAATAAGTTTTGACACGACGCGATATAAGGCAAAACATCGCAAGCTAATTTCGACCTGCAATTTATTATTCGGAAATTGCTCTTTCCAATTTCGGTTTCGACACAAATTGCTGCTCTCGTATTTAGTTGATTTGATGGCCCTGGGACGAAAACAACGATGCCAAAGACTTTCATTTGTATCATCGGTGTAGTTTTACTATTCATAGTGTGTAATAAGCTTAATTAATTACATATGCATTCACGCCCCCACCCCACCCCCCCCCCCCCCCCCCCCCCCCCCCCATCTCCCATCAACCTATACAAAAAAAAACACGTGTCTACGGTATTGATGAGAATGATGCGTGTATCGGTATAATAGGAACTCGTTTCATATTATAAGTAGTACGCGTGTTTGTTGGAGTTATCTCGAGTTCAATTAATATAATTATTATATCCATAAATTACAATAATTTCCACTTTATATACGGAATCGTGAACGATGTGTGTTTAACTTTCCCTTCTGCAAATGGCCATTACAGAAACCCATTAACATCTTTAATTTTTGTCACACAACGCCCTTTTGGGGGTTCGGAACCAATTATTTCGCTCGGGCAAATCGCAAGTTGAAACAATCATATAATAGCTTGCATCGCACGTACCTTGGAGTTATTAGACACTGGTGATTCATTGTATAGAAGGTGTGCTTTTTCCGAAAAAAAGGCAATTAACCATTAGGAATGCCCTCAATACATTTATAATGTGTTGATTGCAGCAAAAACTTGCACATTCACTACAAATTGTTGATGTAAACTGCATAAAAGGTGTTTGTATATACCCTTTGGTAGGTCTAGTGAGGGATCGGGTACTAGTAGTTCGCAGTGCGAAAATCAAGACATACACCTATGCATTTTGTTACTCCCATAATTAATGACGAATACGGGTTGTTAATCGGCGAGAGATATAGTCTAAACAATAAGGGGTTATGTTGAGTTACATTGTTTTAAATGAGATACACGTGGTATATACATGTTTTCATAAAATAAATCTAATCAACGTCTATAATATGTTTAAACGATGAAAGAATATGCCTACGGCGTGACCTTTGTGTACGATCGTCGTTGATCGTCATTCATTCTGTTTTTAACTTTGCGAACTTGCAATTTATAACGAATAATTTTTAATAATGTAGCACAAAAAGGTCATCTGAATCAGATTCATCTTTGAACTATATATATATAGGTGAATGTGGTATCTTTTGAAGGTTAATCCAATTCCTTCATGATTCATGTTCTAATTAATGTTTCGGTTATAATGGAATCAACTTGATCTGCGTGCTCCCGGTGTGGGCTTTACGCATGGTCATCATCATCCGCGGCTCCGATACGGCCGGATCTATTGAGATGGAAATCGAATTCAATTTCGCCTCCAGACAAGGACTGGCTTTAGAACAATCTGTATAGGGCAGATGTTTTGCCCACTTTTTCAGGCTTAGTTCAATGTCGAGATATTGAGGTGATCGAGAGAAACAGGCGGTACAATACTATACATCATATACAATACAAAGAAGATCTGAGCAATATAATTATACCCTTAGAGCTTCCGAATGTAATTGCTACATGTAGTAAGTTAGTAACTAAATCATGCAATCCGTCAACCACGTTATTGTATTCAAACGCATTTACATTAAATTATTTAGTTTCACTTGAAATTGTAATGGATGTTTAATTAACGGCAGTGGCATAGCGCGAACTCTTTGTTCGTCTTTATTTTTATTATGAATTGCCCTTTTTGTCAAATTATTGGCGTCTTAATTGTTCTTGATAAAACCCAATAACAAAATGCATTACGCCGACTTTGATGCAATTACGAATTTACCATACACATTTATGACATTTATTTTCTCGCTAACGGTTTAAGACGACAATGTATGCGATTATTGAGCAATTACAATAAATACATTCAACAGAGGATTATAAACCAACTTGCTCACGTCATATATTATGGATTATGCATAATCGGGTCAGTTGAAGACTATTTTCGTCTCAATAATTATATTAAAATCTTATTTTCATGCCAGGAATCGTAATACAGGCCAATTAAGGTAATATGTCTTCTTTGAAATTGCATCTTGCCTTGTTTTGCAGTATAATGTATATTAAAGAACATAACAATCTGTACCTTTACGATTAAAGGAAGATAATTATGTTGCGACCAATTTTGATATTATTTGAACCATAATATCCATACAATAATATACTAAAGTATAATTATAATAAGTATAAATAACATAAAATAATACACAAAATAAGACCTTATAACGCAATATATGTTTTAATATACTAAAGTATAATTATAATAAGTATAAATAATATTAAAATAATACACAAAATAAGACCTTATAACGCAATATATGTTTTTACTACAATATGGAATTATATACATCAATGTAATATATCGACGGACCTCGTCATACGAGTTAGTTTAATAGCTGCCTCCCCGTTCGACTTGACTGTATTTGCATTTCGCCCGCTGTGCAATTCCCTTCTATATACCGAAGCGAATCAAACGACGTGTTGCTCTTCTAAAGTATACTTTGAACAAGGCACACTTCAAGTGGAACAAGTAACCATAATGTACAAGATTTGATTTGTACAAGCTCATCAAATTTTGCCGATGCAAATTGAATTGCAGGAATTAAATTTCGCATTTTCGCAATTTGACTCGAAAAGGGAAGAAGAAGGTATGTCAATACGAAGTCGTGCTCTCCATATCTTGTTTTTATCGAGCGAAAAAGGTGCGCTTGCTTTTTTTTTTTGTATCCCCTTCGTGAATATACAAAGGGTGTTTGTAACCTGATGTCGCACGACCTACATGTGTACATATTATATGCAGACAGATTAGTTCCAAAAGGCGCTAAATCCTGAAAAATTGAGTTAATGATATCAGTACATCGATCAGCTATCTAGAAATCCAAATTTTAGGACAAATTACTGTACACAATCAAAAAGAACATTTAGGAACGTTCCATCTTCATAATTCCCATAGACATGTGTATACAACATTGGAAACCATAAAGAAACCTGATTTTCTCCAAAGTTTTAAAATGTGGATTTAGCACCTTTTGTAATAATCTTCATATAGTTACCGCAGGTTCCACCTTCAGTGATTTTAAGTTCCTAGATATCATCGGGAGTGATCATAATAATGGACGCTCCATTCTAACTATACTTGGCGCGCTTCTTTGACCAGCGTTGCCATGACAATATTAGCCCTCACTGATGCTCTCTATCCGATTCGCTCTTCCTCCTCTGTCGCATGCAGAGGTGTAATTGGGGTCGCTTTGGCGGGGGCAACATTCGGTGGAGGGGGAGGGGGAGTGTTACATCAGGGGCGACCTTGCCAATATTAACTTGGTGCTTTGTATTTCGTCCCGCTCGCTGACCCCGTGCTCTCTCACAGCTAGCTTGCTCGCGATCGCATAGAGAATCTCCAAGCCATATAGAGCCTTGACTAAAGGCTAGGTCAGTATAGGGAGTGCCAACATGTCCTAAATTGTGGCGATTTCCCCCTTTCTCCACACTCTCCTTTTGGTGGGGGCAACATTATTAGTGAGGGTGTTTTGCATTGGGGGTTGCCTGCCTAAAATTGAATGATTAGCATGGGTTTGTTTTCCTGCAAAAGAGGGAGCCGCTGAGGGGTGACAATATTTGTCCGAATTGAGGCAGTTCCCCCTTCTCCATACTTGTACTCTTGTTGTTGTTGTTGTTGTTGTTGTTGTTTAGATATGATACTGATCACATTTCTCCCCATGTAAACGAATTGTGTCGTTACGGAAGATGTAGAAGGTTGTAGACTTGGGCCCAGCATTAGCTACCGGATGATCGAGCGACACGGCAGTGTTCACTCGGATGAAGCGCAACAGTGTTCGTTGATGGCTGAACGCCCATCGCATGAATAATAAATGTTCCCTTTAAAAGACGGATCATGTTGATGCTGCGTTGATACAAACACAGTCATGCATATTGAGTCTCACGAAGGTGTACTGTAATTTACAACGCGAAAGGTGAAACATGAAGCTGTTTGGCAACGTTACGGTGTACGGTTCAATTTCCGATCTGTTTCGCATAGTGAACATACCAATCATTGTAGCTGTATACAGGGTGGCCCAAAAAAACGGAACGGGGCACTTCCCAAAATAAAGTAACAAATGTATTATGTCCATCGGATAGAGTGTCTTTTCAAATGAACAACGATACCAAGAACAGTCAATTTGGTCGTGTAGTTTTTGTTTTAGGGCGCTGTGAGTGACACCATGTCAGGTTCTCTTTTTTGTCAATTTGTATTGAGCCAGCGCTTGATGAATCGCACGAACCGCCGTTCATATCGTTGAGCATCGCGCACTATTGTTAGTGTGCACTCAGCCGTGTGCCGAGAGAATGGGCATGGTCGCTGAATGGTATTACGGGCAAGGAGTGCGGTTAAACTGGCATTGACTAGGTCGAAATCGACATAAATCGGCACCTGACATGGTCTCACTCACTGCGTCCTTAAACAAAAACGACCTGACCAAAAGTACTGTTCTTGGTATCGTTTTTCATTGGAAAGGACACCCTATCCGATGAACATAAACATTGTGGTATTATATTTTGGGAAGTGCCCCGTTCCGTTTGTTTTGGGCCACCCTGTATAATTGTAACACCTTCAATAAACAAAATATTCAAAACAAAAACACATATATTTACCCCGGCCTTCAATAAAAACAACAACAGCACCAACATGCATGTACCCCAGCCTTTGCACCTGTGACGTGTCAAATACCATGAATACGATGCGTATATTATGTATTTAAATAATATAAGTCAATTTGAAGTGTTGGCACCATGGAATGGATGGATAACGGTCACGCTGGTATGGACTGTATGGACTGAACGGAGTGGTGATGTCCTTTCTGGACTGAAGATTGCGCACGCGAATTGACCACGAAGCTGAAATTAATTTTGTATTTCATATATTAGGGTACATCAAGATGTGGACACTGGACGGGGTAGGAATCGATATACTTCATGGGCCGAGGGCACAGATAGAATTACCCACTTCTTTGACCGGATGTTTACAAAAATTAGTTGCAGCATTATACACGTTTAGTTTCAATTCGCCCAGGGACTTTAATAGGTTTTAGTACAGCACCTGCTCAGTTTAATTATAATGCTCCATGCGGAATTGAAATACATATATGTATTCGATTCACGAACGCAAATGAACGACACAAAACTTTGTAGAAGTCTACGGTGCCGTCATTATAATCAAGGAACCGGTATTTCCCTCCACCCATAATTTTAAGACTGAAGAAAAAGAATTGTGTTAGAAGTATGTAAATACCGTCAAAAACAAGGGAATGGGTCCATGTTATCGATATGTATGTAGTCGTATCAACGATGTCAGTAATAATTTTGTTAGTAAACTGAAAGAAGACCAGGGCCCCGTTGCAGAAAGAGATACAATCGTTTGTAAGTTGCAATTGATCGTAAGTCACATCACGTGTTCTAGATGCGCAAATCTGATTGGTTGAAACGCGTACATTTTCTGACTTAAGGGGGTTTCACACCGGGCCCTGCGTAGAGTTGCGTAGTGTTGCGTACCGACTACGCCGAGTGTACGCTGCCCTACGCAACTATACGCAACTATACGCTGAGGTACGCAGAGGGGTACGCGAGATGGACGCAAAAAATTAAACATGTTTAATTTTTTTCGCGTACTGTCTGCGTAGACACTGAACGCAGAAAGTACGCAAGTCTACGCAACACTACGCTACTGTACGCCATGCCAACGCAAGTCTACGCAACACTACGCTTATGTACGCCATGCCTACGCAATAGTACGCTTCCCTCACTACGCCAGTTCGAGGAAACATCTAATCAGGGCTCCTACGAGCGTTAATTGCCGAAGAATGTTTTTTGTTCGCGAATACGCCCCGAATACGCAGACTATTTCGGCGTACTCTGTACGCAACACTACGCAACTCTACGCAGGTTCGGTGTGAAAGGGGCTTTACGATCAATCTTGGTTTACAATCGATTGTATCTCTTTCTGCAACGGGGCCCAGGTCGGGAGAAAGCATCAATGCAAACAATACATACATCCCCTAAAATAACAACGGCGAGAATACTTGCCAGCATATTATACTGCATCCATTGCGTAGCAAAACGAATCAATACAAAAAATAACATGTTTGGTGGAGGGGGGGGGGGGGGGGGGGGTCGTGAGGTCCCCTGTATGAGTATCGTTGCTCCCCTTTGTTAGGTCCCCTTAAGTTTACAAATATATACCGATATGACCCAAATTCAATCAGCCTCTTCCCTCACAAAAGTATCGTAAACAAAACACAATCTACGATGTACATGGTCTGGGAGGTTTCATTAGCATCTAGATAGATCATGTAGATCGAGACAAGTTTACGATGTATCTGGTACTTAACGGGAGGGAATGAAATCAATAATGTTCCTCATATGAACACAGTACGGTGAGATCCCGAAACGCCTCGGCAGGGATAATTATTAAACTGAAGTTAAAAAGTCTGGTCTGGGCATGGCTATTTGGTGACGTAGGGAGGGTCAACGAGACTGGGGCAGAGAGAGCAGAGGAGCATCGTTACTCACGAAGGGGTGTGGGGGGGGGGGGGGGCCTGTTATTATATTTATATTTGTTTACAAATCGATTTGTTTCTCCCATCAGGGGGTAGTGATGAAAGGGGACAATTTTCTCCGGCGGAAGCAATTACTCCTCTCTCCTGTTTGCATTTTAGTTTCCACATGGTAGGGGTAGTCAAGAGATTTGTCTTTAGGGGAAAATAGCCACAAATTACCCCTTGCAAACTCCCCCTTATCTACGCCGTAGTTACAATAAATATTGAAGGGTGTTCATTAATTCTAAATTGCTCCCGGTATTGCCCATAATGACATTGGGTATGACCGTCATTAACAACATAATGACCAGCGGCGGATAGTGTTTAATCGCGATGCCAATGACCGCTCGGAGAAGGATAAAGTAGCCAAATGTTCTCGAAGTATGCATGTCAACTACCAAGTTAAACATGTTAAAACAGAAATGTCGTGTAGCTATTACGGTCCCATACTAATGAGTGAGAGTCGCAACTGGCAGGGAGAGAGAAGGAAATTGAATTTTGCAACAATGTAAAAAATAATCATTAAACATTCCAGGGTCGGATTGCAACATAAAACAAGGTTGTTAATCTAAACTAATGTAAAGTAGCTATGAATTTCATTAACGCTGCTATACAGTAAAATGGTGCAATATGACGCCAAGCCTGCGCTTTCAAGTAAATCTGATTCGTGCCCTTTGTTTTTTCAAGAACACATTGACGCGTGCATGCCGTGTTGTTCTAATTCCTGAAAGTGGTTTATATGTCAGTATATACCAATTTCAATAACTGCCGTGTCGCTTTTCAGAACTAGACGATTCTTTCATCGGCGCCTTACCTGAACAAACCCACGTTTGAAAAAGTATCACAGCTGTATTATGCCAGAAATTCCGGATTAATGCTATTAGTACTGTACAACGACAATAATCATGGCGTAATTCTGATGTCAATCGGGAGTAGAGGACCTTTTCTGTTCAAACTGAATCACGTGATCTTCATGATTCAACCAATCACAAGTAAATGGGTTTGGGGAGATATCGAATACATGGCAAGCATCATATTTCCTTGTTATCAAATTAACCCATTAATAATTACTGCAGTGTGGTATACACAACAAACATTTTGTGAGAATGCAAATATTCATCAACAAAAAACACGTTTTAAAAGGTTGTTAGCCGGAAGTCGAGACCCTGTTATTTCGAACCTAATCACGTGATAAACTTAACCAATCAGCAGCATGCACCTTCACAACTTTGCACTCGCGGCAGGCGGCAGTGCACCAGGGAGATAAGATACAAAAACAAAGGAGATCATAATATAGCCATATCGCATAGCACTCACAACAATGTTTATACAAGTTCAGATGATCGAATTGTGGGCTGTCGGGTGATGGTGTTTTTTCCGCATTTTTGCTTCGACTTTGGTTTTACGGTCTAATTCTATTTTGGTGTAACTCTCACCAGATATCAACTGATCAAGGAGGGTTGCTCGATGAAATACCTCCTCGTTACTCCTCCCTGCATGCGATCGATCGCGTATTGAAAGAGTCTTTCAGCATCCGACATCGGGCGCACTCGATCCCATCTAGTAAAAGGCTCTCTTACAATGATTGTTCCTATTAGGGGGCGTCTCGGTATATCATGTACAGTATATCTATAGCTAGAATTCCCGAGCCTCTGAGCGTATGAAGAAGGGGAGAGTGTTTTATGGATCTATCTCATTAGCTGATTGCCTCCTATGGTTTAATCTCGATTCCTGTGTCAGGGTAGACTGCTATATTACATTTGTAACGATGTTAGTGTAATTATTACAAAAACAAAATGCGCCCCTCTCGATCCTTCTCATTAGTTAATCTATAGTGGAATAAGGATTTTGCCGATTTAATGGATTTGTTATGTTACATTCGAACACTTTGGGGCGCTATTATTTTAGTTTCCTTTATTGTGATTATCTGAACTATCTGAAAATATTAATAATCTGTCTACAAAATAATATCCATTAAAAAGTATTTTAGTATATAAGTCTTCCAGCGATAAAAGAAGGGACACATTTATCACTTCGAAAAAACATGTTAATAGCTTTGGGGTGATACATTGCGCCATTATGTTAGTTTCCTTTATTGTTAAACCTTATAACTGAACTATCTGAAAATATTGATAATCTGTCCATTACAAAGTATTTTAGTATAACCCTTCCAGCGATAAAAAGAAGGGAACATTTATCACTTCGAGAAAAAAACACCATGTTAATAGCTTATGGCCGGGAACGTTGTACACTTCTAGATGAGTCCCACGAAGAGCGCATTATTATCTGATGTTTAATTTGCTAAAGAGAATAAATGCGTTGCGTTTTGATCCCCAGAATATGCCTTTAGGACTGCCGATTATCTGTGAATTAAAGGGACTTTAATAGTAAAATTGTCCAAATCCTCCACACTTACTTGGTATTCTATTAGTGGTTCTCTCATACATTATCATATTCATATTAACAATAAAAGCATGGGACAGGTTTCGGTTTTTCAAATTTCCATTTCGTTCAAAAGATATTAACGATTGAATTGTTCAGATATGAAGTTGTCTACGGGATAATTTCATGCCGTGTACAAAGTACAATGTACAGTGAGTTTATAGTGAATATCACTTTGCATTTTTGCTCATATCTCAGCCCCAAAAAATCAAATTACCGTGAAATTTTCACACATTACTTTTTAGACATATCATATCACTCCAATACACATTGTATTAATCACTCATCTCTTTTTGCACTTGCCAACAAAGTTACTAGATCCCTTTAAGACATTCCGTAGACAATGAGTTAACATGAAGCCAATCATGATTATCTTGATAATTATGCATTATATTTACAGGGAGATTACTCCCTCTAGAAGATACTTTATATATTCGAGCAAAATATGTCACGACTTGCCTAAATGTCCACATTTTGTTTCTCTGGGAATACATATATAAATGTCACTTTTTATCCCTTGTTATATATTTAGTGAATGTTGATTTGTTATGATACAAAAAGAGAAATCACGCTGCATTGTCAGAATATGTATCCTCTTGCATTCTATCAGCGTTATAATGTTACTCGGCACGCTATGAAATTATGATGTTCCCTAACTTCCGTTCAATTGTTTCTATGAACAATTACTGCCACAGACAATCTCTATTAACATGTCTCTGTTTGTTCTTTATTGTCTCTTCTCAAATGAGTTTCCTTAGTTTCAGTTTTCTTCTCCTCTTTGTTCTCCGTACAAACACTAATGTTAGGTATACATGTGTTATTTTGTTTCCCCTTCTAATTTCTTGGATGTCCGTTCGTTCGAGTGCTTCATTTATTTACCCAATGCTAGTACCGATCAATTACTGGTTGCAACATGATGAGTACTTGATGAAGGAAAGCGGCAGAATACTTCGATTTCATTTTTCGCGCTACTTAGTGAAGTGTTCCCAAATATTGCATGTATTATTTCCTAGCAATGATGTTGATTTCTCAAGTCCCGACAAATATGAACCATCGATTGACTGGCATGGATACGACATGGACTTAGGGTTAGAAAATATTGTTTATGCTTTTGTTTAACTTGTTATTGGGATAATGTATTACTATATTCGTTGTTTGGGGGGAGCAATAACAACATACGGGAATCCCATTTTGTTTTACTTTCAAAGTGGGAATCTGCATATTCCCGCTTTGAAAGTAAAACAAAATGGGATTTCCGTATGTACACTTTAGAAAGATTAATCGCATTCCATTTTGGTGTCATTGTAAGATTGGTAGGGCATTTAAAAATAATGAATTAACCGGAAACGAGTACGTTAATTATGCAATGATTTGTCAATACGGCTCAATATGACTTTACGTTTGTAAACGTCTGTTCTGTTTATTTGTGTGTAATAACGGGGTTTTTTGAAACTCGTATGTCGCTGAGGTATCCGGAAAGAGAGAAAACAAAAAATGAAAGACACAATTTTCGTTCAGGAGAAGAATAGCTTTATACAAGGTTGTACACAATGTGGTTTTTTGCGAATGTCCCTCGTGTGCAGTGTGTTTATCTGTGTATATACGCATTGTGTTGTACTCGTGTGTCGCTTGGGATATCATGCAAGAAAAGAAAGAAGACAAAAAACAGGAATACAATATTTATCGCGGGAAAAGAATATCTAACAAAGTCGTACTCAGTGTGATAGATGTACTTCCCTGAGAATGTGAGGAAATTAAAATTTAAAAAAGAGAAAATATTTCTCGCGGGAGATGAGAAGAATGGTGAAAAAGAAAGACGCTAGCTGATATTATTTTGAGAACCTCAATAATGCTAATAGCCATATCGACCTGTTTTGCAGACACGATTTGCTCTTGGGACGATTGCAACTGTATTCTTGTTTTGTTATTCCAATCGCTGCATCATTTTGTGTCTTCTTTTCTTTGCATTATATATCAGTTTCAGTACATTGACTTTCTATTTACCTTGTGTGTTTTTTTTTTCCTTCTATGTTACCTCCACTATGTGCATGGAAAAGTTTTCACCCTCTGAATGTCATGGTCGACTCTGATCGCAATACTGTATACGCCATACATTTCGCGTACATATATTTTCGCGAATCAGGACAATTTCGCGAGTGGTTACATTCGCGTTCGGCTGTTTAATACCAACACGCATTCATGACTGTCTTGAGAAAGATGCTAGTGCAGTATTATGCATGCGATGCACGTACCTCTATCCCACCTCTATTGCTTTGAATTTGGTGTCAACATTCTAGCGTGTTGTTAATTTCGCGATTCACAAGTGATTTGCGAAATTCGCGAAAATGAAAGCCTCGCGAAATTCGCAAAGATAAAAACCCTCGCGAAATATATGGCGTATACAGTAATCATAACGTCAGGTACACAGGTTTAATTATTAATGCACACAGTAGACATTGTAGATAAGACTAGTTTGGACAGATTCGAATATGCACTCAGCATCATTATTAAGCTATTCCTGTAAAACTGCCTCAAGAACTTGGTCAATGGTGTTCGGAATTCATGGTTCCATCGATAAATTTTGACATTCAGAGGGATAGCTAATGCTGGGGAAAAACAGTATTCAGTTCACGTAATTTGTGCGTACAGAGACATTATATCTTGCCTATAAAATTATATAATTGTCTGCTTAAATACGTATAACTTGTGATTACCTATACACATTAGACTGTTTGCACAATAATTATACACGAGAAGCTGTCAAGAGAATCACATCGTGGAACAAATTGATACTTTATCATGATTTATACTTTACCATTAAAAATAGAAACGCTAACCCCATTATATATCGTCATCTGATGTTCCCTGTATACGATGTAGATACATGATCTATATAACGAGGACGGGGCGCGATTTTTTTTCTTCCTACCAACTTTTGTCCATAGCGCATGCGCACATGATTCCTACGAACTTTTTGTCAGATTTCAGACTTGAGTGAAAACTCTGCATGATACTTGAGTTTACTAAATGAACCGCTACTCACCATATATTATGGCAAAAGAAAAGAAGAGTCATAAGAGAGGAGTCGAACCCATGATACCAGTTGTTGATGTCCACAACATGACCAATAGGCCACGGAAACCGCTGATGGTCGGTATGGTCTCATTGTAATTATAACCCTCGAAATCACCCAAACCTTAATCCTATAGTCATGAATATTCATGAGAGCCGACATTGCTGTTTATGAATAATTCATTGGGACAAAAAGATCGTAGGAAAAAAACATTTCGCGGACGGGGCGGGTTAGATGGACGATTACAAAGGTGGTGTCCTCACGCATCACGAGTTCCGCTTCACCGCTTCACACTTCGATATCGTGGATCATTTATCTTCTTGTGAGATCGTTTCACAACAATTATACGGAGTTATATACTTCAACACTATAGTGGCGTACTTTAGGTTGGCACACTTTAGGTTGGCACAGGGTGGTGTTACGTTCTTGTCTGTGATCATAATGATCATCTCATGCGTGAATTTAACTTGGACCACACAGTGTGTGCACACTGTGAAACACCGTGTTCACACTGTGAAACCATGTGGTACTCGTCAGGTTGGTTTAGTACTATAGCGTCACAATTCTAAATATCGTACGTAAACATGGTAAATACCACTGGTGACTCTTGTTTTTTGTTTACGGCGCGCAGTGATGTCAAACGTTCACGCCTCACGCGCCGTGATCGAGTGAATCATTTATCTTCTGAAGAAGCTCTAACGACGTCGCACTTGAGTCTTGAGATGGAAGATGTTGCCCCCGTTTGGTACCCCCTCACTCCTGTTTTTTTTTGTTTTAATGGCTTGTTGTCAGGAATTTACACCCTGCGCGCTCCGCTTGGTGATTGAGAGAGCGTCGCATCTATATATCTTGTGCGGTCAATTTAACGACAGCGCACTTGGAATGGATGATTTACCAGCTCCCCTTTTTGAAAGTTTAAAGACCGTATATAATGGTAACAATAGTTAACCGGGTCCCTGCTTGATGTTGCAATTTCACATAGAGTTGATACAGAATCCACCAGGTTCCCATCGGACAAGGGTTAGCGTGATGTACAAGTCTAGTGATTCCAGCCACACACGGGTTAAAGTCCCTTACTTAGTTTGAACCCGTTGTCCCTCTAACCCATGTTATTGTTTATGGACCGTCTCCAGACCATGACACGGCTGTCCATCTCAACCCGGCCTGGCTAGGACCCGATCCATCACTGACCAATTACGAAGCTAAGGCACACAGAGTCGACTCGACCAGATCCGACTGGTTTTCAGTCGGTTCAGCTCCGTATACGTCCTGTTTACCGGTCAAGAGCCTGTCGGAGATCATTTGCGGCTGAATCGGCTACGAGCTACTGAGCGAAACCGACGCTAGCCTGACTGAAAACCAGTCGGATCGGGTCGTGTCGGCTCTGTGTGCGGAGGGGCTTAAGATGTAAGCAGGGAACTGTTCATTCTTCAATCCGTGGGAATACTTCCCCCTCCCAACCCCTGCTCTATCGTCATCTGTCATTGTCCGTGTGGGAGAAAATGAAAAAAGAAAAGAAAATACATCACATTAAACATGTATCAATGTTGCCTTGGTAGTTGTTGGTACACACAGTTCTCATGAGGAAACTTCACATTCCTTGGATTGGAGGTGTTTCATCAAGATTGTAAGTTGAAGTGAAATCCTTGGATTTGAGATGTTTCAAACAGAATGTAACCTGTGGGAATACTTCTTCCTCCCAACCGCTGCATGTATTGCTAGTTGCCACCTGTCATTGTCTTTGGGGGAGAAAATGAAAATAAAAAATACCTTATACATTAAACATGACTGTATCAATGTTGCATTGGTAGTTGCTGCACACCGCTCATGAGGAAACTTCACACTCCTTGGATCGGAGGTGTTTCATGAAGATTGTAAGTTGAAGTGAAATTATGTGTAGCCTTGGAATAAAAACACATTCAATAGCACAAATACAAATTGTTGAGACTTTTACATCAAGAATATAACATCTCCTTGATAATGTTGTATTAGACAATGAAAATAAGAAAATACATCACATTAAACATGTATCAATGTTGCCTTGGTAGTTGGTGCACACTTCTCATGAGGAAACGTCGCACTCCTTGGATTGGAGGTGTTTCATGAAGATTGTAAGTTGAAGTGAAATTATTTATTTATTTATTTATTTATTCAAATATATTTATACAGGATAGCCTGATCAGCAAGAATACTGTTTTTCGTCAGGGTCCTGATATAACATCATACAATATACATAAAACAATAATTCATTAATATGATAAATATAAATATAAAAATATGTACAAATAGCATATGACCAGCAGATTCAAGATATACTTTATTAAAATTTTGGACAAAGTTGTATTAAAATAGTTTCAATTTATTTCTAATCATAAAAACACAATTAAGTTTCTATATATATATACAATTAATATACTAATTGTTACGAAAGAGAGAAATAAATTGTTTTGGTTACTCCAGCTAGCACGTGATTATCAGTCAAGCAGAACAATGTCAACACAGACATGACAGAACACCTCACAGCCATACAGCAGGCACACGCACAGCCACACATCACAATGGGAGAAGCACGCACATTCACTCATCCGTATGACACAATGGAATCATAACCACAAATAAACACAGCTACATTCATCCACCCGTTCTGCTTTGTCCGATAGATCACGTACATGTTGGAGTATTTACTAAACAACAATTTAAAACAATATAATTAAAAACAGTTATCTATCGTTCGGCTGGTCATAATTATATACATCAGTGAAAATACAGCTGTTTATATAAACGTTTAAAAGAGGGAAGAGACCTCGAACATTGTAAATGACTAGGCAGCGAGTTCCAGACAATGCCACCCGAGTATATAAGGCTATTTTTATAACATTGTACTTTCGGTTTAGGTAGTATAATATTCAAAGTGTTAGCTGCTCTCGTATTAATATCGTGGCGATCACAAACCATTTCAATTGCATTACATAAGTGAGTAGGAGCTGTTCCATGAACGGATTTGTACATTAGTGTTGCTAAAAAATAATTCATTCGTTGACCTAATGATTGCCATTTTAATGTTTTAATTAAATCTTTTCCATTTACAGTTTCATAATCATAATTAGATGTAACAATTCTAGCTGCCCTTTTTTGTAAGCGATATAATAAATCCTTATTTTTCTGTGAACAATTGCCCCAGACTGTAATCGAATAATCTATACAAGGTTGAATGGTCATATTATACATCATTAATAGAGACTTTTTATCCAAAAATTGGGACATTTTACGCAATGAGTATAATTTACTAGAAATAGATCTAACAAGGTTATGAACATGAGCACTCCATTTAAGTTTATCATCAATTTCTACACCTAAGTACCGAAAGCTATGAACCTGATCAATTTTCTTGTCATCCATATAAACATTTAACTGATGTGTTGAACGTGTACTTAAAAGCATAACTTTTGTCTTATCTACATTAAGTCGTAATCTATTTTGTTCATACCATTTAAAAATTAAGTTTAAATCAGCTTGAAAATGTTTTACCAAGTTATCAATATCTGTATCCGCATAATATATCACTACATCATCTGCGAACATATTACATGAACATAATTGTACCGATTGTGACAAGTCATTAATAAATAAAAGAAACAATATGGGTCCAAGAACACTTCCTTGAGGTACGCCATAAAGTATACGTTCAGATTTAGATAACATACCATGACAATAAACTATTTGACTCCTATCCTTTAAGTAACTAATAAACCATTTTAATGAATTGCCTTTAATACCATAATATTCTAATTTTTTTAACAACAATTCATGATTAATGGAATCAAAACATTTCGATATATCAAGAAAACAAGCCGCAACCATTTCATTTTCATTAAATGATTCGAGCCAATCATCGACGGCTCTATGTATACATGTATTAGTTGAGTGATTGGGTAAAAATGCAGATTGATCTATTGAAATTAAATCATTATTACGAAGGTACCGCAACAACTGGCTCTGGACTGTTCTTTCTAAAATTTTCACCACGTGACTAGTTACGGAAATCGGCCTATAATTTGATGGATCATTTTTGTCCCCTTTTCCTTTATATATGGGAGTTACCTTTGATATTTTCCAATCTACTGGGACAATACCAAGTTTAAGACTTTCTTCAAATAATACAGTTAATGATTTAGTTATGACAGGAGCAGCTATACATAGCAATTTAGAATCACAATTCAGTATATCCACATTACTTTCATTTCCTAATTTTTCCAATGCATCATTTACATTACTTTCTTTTATACTATCAAACATAAATTCATGTATACATTCAGGGTTTTTCCATATTATATCTTCAGTATTATTAATTTTTACATTTCCAACTGATACAAAAAACTCATTCAATTTATTACCAGTAAGATCACACGGTAATGAATCATCTTTACGTTTTCTGGCTGTAATTTTATTTAGTTCACGCCATAATTTCTTACTATCATTTTTACATGTATAAAGTATATTTTTAGTATACTGTTTTTTATTTGTTCGTCTTAATTTAGTAATATAATTTCTATTTTTTATATATTCATCTTTGAAAGAGTCATCATTATCATATTTCATTTTCAAATAATCTCTTTTATAAATTAGTTTAATTATATCTTTCGTTATCCATGGACAATATCTTTGTTTTAAGCGCATCATTTTTAAAGGTGCTTGTCTATTACACACTTCTAAAAACATACATTTCCACTTTATCCACTTTTGATCGATAGTATTTATATCATTTTCATAATCAAAACATTGGAGGGTTTCCTTTAAGTCTAATAAATACTCATCTTCATTAAAATTTTTAAAATCTCGAAACATAACTTCTTTATGCAATTGATTTCTTTTCATAGAATATTCAATGCATGTAAAAATAAGATAGTGGTCACTAATAGAAATTTTCGCCACATTATGTGTCGCTTTGGAATAAAAACACATTCAAAAGCACAAATACAAATTGTTAAGACTTTTACATCAATAATATTACATCTCCTTGATAATAGAACATGTTTATGTTTTTTAACCAAATGTTATGTTGTATATATTTTTTTTATAAAACAAATATTGTATACATTTTACATAGAAACAAAATACAAAATACTTTCCAACTTAAAATTCAAATTCAACATTGGATCTTTGGGAATCCTTCCCTTCCCCTGCTCTTTAACATGTTAACAAGCGTCTGGGTAAACAACATTTAAATAGACTCAAACTCGCCGTCTACGCATGTGTTTAACATTTGTGTACGAGTGAACTTATGTTTCGTCTCAGTTGGCTTAACAATCGTAGCAATTAAACTTTAAGCAACATCTACCCACGTACACTATTTTACTCGCTGTCGACCTGATCATGAATACCGTCATGCCTATAGCTTTAGCCATGGCACCATGCATATTTACATTCGGGCTATTTACGTATAAAGGTTTTTTGAGTTTTCATGTAGGTATATGTTGTTATAATAATGAATGCATGTATATGTATGTAACTTAGGGTCTGACCTCTTGTTTTCGCTTTCGGCTACGATTTTGGCGGAGATTATGAGTAGGTCTAATGTGGCCCGATCCGCTTAAATGCACATCAGACCAAGGTAATGGGCCGTATGCATAAAAACAAGCAATTGCTTGTGCTAGCCTTTTGCTTGAATCGGTATGCATAAGAACAAGCATTTGCTTACAAGCACAAGCAATTGCTTACTGCTCGTAAGCAATTGCTTACCAAACAAGCAATTGCTTAAAACCGTATGCATAAAACGAACCTTTTACTTGTCTTGATAAGCAATTGCTTGCGTTTTTTCACACACATCCAGACCAGCTTGAGCTCTTGCTTACTCAGGGCATTCGCGTTTAAGAATCAAATTTTCGTACCGTTTCAGGATGATTTCAAGCTCCATATTCCAGAGGTTATGTTGTGATCAAATTCCTGTTATTTTAGACTTTTTACGGCAATTTTTGTCCATCGATCTGCACAGAAACCCCCCTGATGCTCCGCGCTGTTTCCCCCCTATTTGCGTAATAAAAAATACTGCTGCCAGGTCGGGCACGAAGCGTTGTTGCCCTGCAGTGCGATGTTCGCACAACCGTAACGATCCTTTGTCCAACACGTAAGCAATTGCTTAGGCAGTGCAAGCAAAAGGTTTCAACACAAGCAAAGGCTTGTGCATACGAATTTAAGCACTTGCTTGAACTTGATCTTTTGCTTGACAAGCTCTTGCTTGTGCTTAAAGCATTTGCTTATAAGCAATTGCTTGTTTTTATTCATACGGCCCTTTGTTTCTGACGTGCCGAATTCGTAACGAGCATGATTCTGGTGTTGATTATGAGGATTCGCGTTGCAGCGAAGGTTTAATATGTGCCTATAATCCATCTTATATGAATCCAACAGCTTACACATGTACAAATGTGACTTAGAAATAGTTACGTTTGTTATTCTGATTTACAGTTGGGGTGTTTCCAATGAAGGCTTAGGAGTTAGGTAAAGTTCGAGTTAGTTTGGAATAAGTTTGATGAGCTCTCCATTTATTAATGGATCGAAAGTCTTAAATATTCTCAAACTGTAAGTTCTTTTTAACCCCTTTAGGTGCTGGTGATTTTGCTTCTTCTACAAGAACTAACACAACAGCTTTAGAAACATCTTAAGCAACCAACGTTGTACTGGCGTGTACTGTCTGTAGCTTTAATCCATGAAACATCTTAAACATACATCAAACCAAAGTTGTACTGACTGTGGCGGCAGCGCTGGTTTGCCGTCGGACATGGTTTCGGCGTAGACTTTGAGGAGTTGGCGCGACGGGTGTTAGATTCGTTAATCGGACCCCTTGTCGAGCATGCCAAGGTCATTACCAGCCTCTCGGTCTGTCAGCTGTTCTAGTTCATGACCGAGATGTTTCCGAGAAAGGCTGTAATTGTGTCTATGATCGGTTAACTAGGTAGCCAAGTGACTGTGCAAAGCGATGAGAGTAACAGACTCCTCGTTTCCGATTTTCA
Organism: Echinarachnius parma; assembly: GCA_037951105.1. Classification (NCBI taxonomy): domain Eukaryota; kingdom Metazoa; phylum Echinodermata; class Echinoidea; order Clypeasteroida; family Echinarachniidae; genus Echinarachnius; species Echinarachnius parma. Next base: position 20,905 of record JBAMJV010001925.1, read on the forward strand.
TTTATCATGTGTATTTTTAGGCTCATCCCCAAGTCGTCTATTGTGAAAGTTTATTCCCAGCCTTCAGTCAAATTCCGGGTGTTCTGATGTGACGGTAAACACCACTCGGTACCGGTGTTCATTTATTTATAAGCTCATCACGATTCATTCATTTCAGAAATATCGTGCATTCCTTCGTAGCCTTTGTTTAGTCAAGAAAATCAGTAGCGGCAAGTCTGTCCAACGGATCCGGCGACTGATCGTAATGTGCCATTGGGGCCTTAGAGATTGTGCATGTGATTGGCTATTCATGTTTTATGAGAACTGTGTTATGAATCATTCGAGAAACTTGATAAATTAAATCGCTAGGGATATGCCAGTGTTCAATGTCACTGGATCCAGGTCGATGTATACGTCCTTCACACCAACATCGTATTTTCACAAGAAATGACGCTGTAAAAAAAAAAACCTACAAGGAAATGTAAGATGTAATGCAAAGATGATAGAACGAACAGCAAGAGTAGATGTATGCCACACTTGATTAAATCTGTCTGTGAAAACATATTCTAAAAAACATTTAGCTCTTGCCTCTTTGCAATGAATAGAAGCGTCCGCATTATAATTAAAAAAACACACGCCACAATGATTATCTGACATCATGGACATGAACATTGAAATATTATACACATTTTGGGTAGATACATATTGAGAGGTTTTTCATAAGAAACGAACAGCAACATGAATCCCAAATTTAAACAAAAAATCCTCGTGTTGGGACCGTTCGCTTTGTTCATTTGCCTCTGCTGATGAGGCGGACTTGCTATATTTCATTTCACATGCCGTCCGCAGAAACCTCTTCTGAAAATCAGTTCTTTATATTATAGTCGTATGTGTTGCTTAGGCTGTGTGTGTGTGTTCGTTTACTTTATGTTATTGGGTGAGTGTGAAAAAAAAGAAGAGTAAAACCTAAGAACCTTTTTACTTGGTCATTTTAAATATAGAAACTATATACGCAGCTGCACTTCATTCAACAGAAGTATGAAACGCTAGCTGATAATCTTTTCATCCGCACACGCCACGGAGAATTAACACCCAGGCCGGGGCTATCTCGGGCCGTCGATTGATCATCCCAAACCATCTTGCGTGACAAGTAAAGGCGGGTTATGATCACGCATACCGTATTTGTATTTACTTGTCGCCGGTGTATATGAAATCCAATTCCTAGCGGTGTCTACCCTAGCTGTTCTAGTTTTTTTTTTTTTTCATTAACGGAACCGATAGAAAGTGATGACTCCCTCACTGAGCTACTGTATTCGAGTCACCTTACGGAATATAAATCGATAAAGGGAACATAGGAGCATACGGAAGAAGAAGGGGACATCATTTTTGGAAGGGGGGTGCTGTGTAGAGGCAGAGTCATTATGGTACGTATTCGTGCATCACTTGCAAGAGCAGAAACCAATGCGAAACTGGGTTTTGAGTCACGCTATGATAGGAATCGATAAAGGGAACATGATTTGTTTTTTTCTAAAGGGGGGGGGGGGGGGAAGGACATCAGGTATTACCTAAAGATATGTAATGTATTTGATTTGATTTCATTTCTTTGAGTATAAAGCGGGTATAAAATCGATTAAACTTTCTTTGTTGCAGTTTAAAATGGAAAAACTCATATGCCTATTCACGTTGTGCCATGACTGTAGTCATGAGACTATGACCGTTAGTTTAATAGTGCCTATGAGATATCGGTTTCTTGTGATTGTTCCCGCAGGTTGCGCGGCGTAGCCACCAAGTAGTCAGTGTAGCTAGGGCGGAGCGGGTTTTAAAACACCTCCAGTTTAGGGACCCCCAATGAAAATCGACAAAAGCACTATAATTTAAAAACGGCACACCTAGCTTGACTTTGCTGTCTAAAGCCCGGCGCAGACAGAGCCGACTCGACCCGATCCGACTGGTTTTTAGTCGGATCGGCTCTGTGTACGTTGCCTCACGACTCCAATTTTGCCAGTCGGAAGCCAATCGGGCTGGATTCAACATGTTGAATCGACCACAACTGAATCGGCCGACTGTGGCTTTCAGTTGGGTCTGGTCGGGTCGGATCGGGTCGAGTCGGCTCTGCCTGCGCCGGGATTTATATTTCACATTCATGAGGCCCCCGTCGGATATTTCTATCTACGCCACTGAAGTGGTCTTTTGATTAAACGCCACAAGGTATTAGATTCTTGCCTTTTATATTAACCCGTTTGCCAATGGTGGCCCTGGATGTGTAGCAAAACCTACATATTGCTCGCTCGATATCCAGGGCCCCGTTGCAGAGAGAGATACAATCGATTGTAACTTACAATTTATCGTAAGTCAGAAAATTTGCGCGTTTCAACCAATCAGATTTGCGCATCTGGAACACGTGATCTGACTTACAATCAATCGTAACTTACAATCGATTGTATCTCTTTCTGCAACGGGGCCCAGGAGCCAAAGGGTTAAAACACCCATCTCAATACTACTCGTGTCCCTCGGGATATTAATATTGACCCGTTTTTGTTTTATTTGTAAATGTGTAGTTAGGCTTTATTTTTCAAACACATTTTCCTCTTTTCTCGGGTTTAATCAATTAACCCAGAAATCCAGATTGTGACGCGCGTTTTCCTTTATTCCCGTTGATCATTATTTAGTTCTCGAAAAATGGAAACTGTTGTTTTAATTGATCGCAATTCTCGCGGGAAATATATCGCGAACATACAATAACAAAAACCTGGCAACATTGCAAGCGATCTCCCTCGTCATGTTTTGCTGATGTTGTTTTTGTCGTCGGTGATGTTTTACTAACATTCTGGACACCGGACAATGGATGTAAGAAGGGACCTGGTGATAACGTGACATTTGCTCCATATTGTAGTGAAAGTTTAGGATTATATTCGATCTGATATAATTCTAGACATCTAGGAATGTGATTGAATAGAGAAAGAGATACCAAGCAAAAACAAAGTATTACAAAGAGAAGAAAAGGCCAAAAGCCAAGCGGCAAATGTTCATATATACCGTAAAGATCAATGTGAAATGCGCAGGATGAACATAATTATAAACATAAGATAATGTTATTATCATACATTTTATACGAAGTGTTCCATGTTCTTTGTGGGCGACTGATTAACTCGTACATTGCCGAATGTGCAGATGTGTACAGTGCATTATACGCATAATATTCATAAACCAACAATTCGTCGGGATCGGTAAACTGTCGTCGAGTTCAGGAAACTAGTGCAACCATAATGTAACAAGTGGCATTTCGGTATCACTATGTATATGTATTTATTTAAAATAAGCTGGAATCGAGGTTTTTTTTCTGTTTGGACCCTAGGGTATATTGTTGGATGAGTGTGAATAGTTTATTTGCATACGGTGAAATTGACTACTTAGAGCAAGTATAGACGTGCATGTATAAGAACGTTTGCGAGGCCGAATCAAAGATGCAAAACCTATGTGAACTTCTATTTGAACACATTCCCATGTTGAATACGAATCAACACTATTTCACACAAATTTAGCTCATGTTATATCGAATGTACATGTTGTCACGATCCGCAGCTGCAACGAATCTGTCTTGTTAAGCATTATTTGTTATAAACAACCAATTGTTGCTGCTAACAAGCGGCGGGGATAAGGTATCGCTATGTGCAAATGCATTTTTATTTGAAGTGCGCTCGAATCGGCAGAGGGTTTTGTTCGGCCCCTTGGGTAAAATGTGAATGGTTGTATAAACCAGCTAGAAGGAGAAATGGACATACAAGACGGAGGTACTTTTGCGAAGCCTGATCAAAGATGCAAAACTGAACCCAGCGCTCGCTTCATTTCATATCCCCCGTAGACATTATTTTGGCGGGAAATATCCACACTGGCTCGTGCACGGTGGCGTTCATACTTGCTAAGGGGGAAAAGGGGGTTAGTTTGCACCAACCGTGGAAATTCCTGGTTCCATGTGCCCACCTCATGAGCCAAAAGTGAATGGAGAAATGCATAACTTCATGTTTGCATTATTGTTTAGCTGTCATGTCCCCTCCTCCTTCACCTGAGCCTTGCCCCCTCCCACTGTTGATCCCAGGCTGCCCGGGTTAGCCCCGTCTACGCCACTGTCCGATCAGCGTAGCGGAATGAGTGGTTTTAAGAGCCGCTCCAACCTTAACCCTTGAAGACATCTTTCCCCCTCATTAAATCTTGAGCCGCGGTCATTAAAGCATGTATGACGAGCTCGTTATATTGCAAAAAGCGGAGGAGAGTGGAACGAACTATAACAACGTTTAAATACAATGTTCGTGTTTGGGAAGGAAAGGTCTGAGAGAGCGAGAAAGACAGAGAGGGGAGTCGGATTCAAGTGGAGGCGGATTAAGACATGTGACGGGTGAAACTTAAGTCTAGAGATCCAAGTGCAACGAGTTTGAGGGGGGGGGGGGGGGAGAGAGAGATAGAGAGAGTGGTCAAGCATGTCACGTCCGGGTTAGTTCGGTTATGGTGGTTCAGAGCAAAACGACCGCTTCGTGACCGGGAGGCCGTTGGTTCGAAGCCCAGTCGCGTAAAACTGAAAAATGAATTTTGAATTGCTGCGTAGCTAGGCCCTGTAATAAAATGTAATCAAAACCATGAAATGCAGCCATGCAGGGCTCATTCGGGTTGTGGTTTGACTAATAAGGATACTCCGGCAAACAACTCGAATGATTAAAACAACTTTGAAGTGAATGTATAGTTCCGAGCAAAAAACACATTTATTCCAGACAACAGGGTGTATGCACGCAACTTGACTGTTGCTAGTTTGTTTTGCTTGGGGTGAGCTAGCTCACAATCGTAATTTCCGCCAGGTTACAAAATGAGTACCAAAGTAGAGTGTTGGCGGCGAATATTACACATCTTATCCCCAAGCAAAAACTTAGCAAAAGCACTAATACATGCTTATTTGTTTATGTGTACACATACGGTCCCTTGTTTACGGACTACCTTGAGGACCATGTCTGTGTGAGTTTTGTATTAAGTAAAGTCAGTTTTTAGAAGCAAAGCGGTTTGTACATGTACAATGTAACTGTTTGCATTGCTTTAGCTTCCTGAGGCTGTATCACGGCGTCGGCGTAGTATGTGACAATCAAGACAAGTGTGACTCGGCATGGAGGCTGTTTAATACCGGATGACATCTACTTCACTCATGTCACTCGCCTCTTATCGCGGCGTTTCGAGTTTCAACCTGTTTGCGGGATTTACAATTCCTAGCTGCATCCTTTCTTAGTCCCCCCATTAAGACAGGCATCGGAGTAACCTGTTTACGCCGGGGGGGCTTTGCATAAATCCATGTTGTCTTCTGTGTATCAAGGTTGATCCGCTCTCTCCTGAAGTGCGCGAATCCCATAGGGTCAATACGTGGTTCAACAGGTCCCCGTCAGAAATGGGGTTAAAGCCGCACTGTTTTTACCCCCCTTTTTGACACTTCGATCCCCTCGCCCGAATCTTAGAACGGTGTACTTTTATCTCATCCGTCGCTCATCACGGCCCGTGTGAGTGAATGTAGATCGGCGACCCAGACTATAAAAAGGGAAGCGACGTTGATCTGATTAGTGCAAGTTAAGTGGGCCGTAATTACAGAAAGACCGTGAAGACCGTGTTAAATGTAACGGTAGAATTGACGTATAGAGTGATGTCAGGCCTGGTTGGTTAAGTACGTGTTGTATTGCACGTTCACTATGTTCACATCTTAGGCCGATCAGGCGGCTCACGCGTTCGAGTTTAGTTTTTGCTTTTACATACGTCAGTTGCCTTGGTTGACTGTATGCTATAGTGTCGCACTACGTGGTTGATATAGAGCAACAAAGTAGAATAAAAGAGATTAAGAAGAAAACGAAGAAGAGGAAGAAGAAGAAGGAATAGACGGAAAAGAAGAAGGAGAAGGAGACAGAGAAGAAGACGAAGAAGAAGAAGAAGAAGAGGAAGAAGAGGTTAGGATAAACGTATGTATTCTGAAATAAATCATGACTTAAAACATCGAATAACGAGGTAAAAAGCACATAACAGCAAGCGAAATGGCTACCTTAGGCGGTGGAAAGCTTCAAAATAGCCTACTACATGACGTTGTCTTGATTTTTAAGGATGATGAATTGTAAGGACCCAGAGCGAAGCTTAGCAACATAACAAATCCATCACATAAAAGCACGCTCGCCCCAACATTAGTTGTATTTCGGACATGTACCATGGGAAAGACCGAAAGAGAATTACAAACTAAAAACCTCCTAAAAGTGATTTTCCTCCTGTGTACTGACTGCCTGTAGCAGCTGATTTCAACTCGAGTATACAAACGGACAAACATGACTATATTTAGCGGTGAGGGAAAGTTCATCCCTCTTCATTTTTTGTCTTCAAAATGCTGACCACGTCGTGTGGAGAATCAAACGATAATTTATCTTTCCTTTGTAGCAATTGTGTTGGTATATTGTTTGAGCCAGGTCAATAGTGCAACGTATATTTCTAATTCATCCTATTTTACATACATCATGTACAAATCTTGAATGTCTTAATAAATTATGCCTCGTACGTACTGACTACATAATTTAAGATTCATCTTTATTACGTCGCAGTTAAACCTTCCACGCAACCATCTGTAAATCTATCCAAGATCATCGTTAGGATCGGGTCTTATTTCACTTCCGCTATCTATATTTCAGTATTGACGTTTTATTTCTTTTCCCCCATAAATTATAAATGTAGATTGTATGTATGAAGTGCTTCAAACAGTTATGTGCGTTGAGCAGCATTATACCAAACATGCATACAATTCTAGAACTCACTGTCAGCATTTCTGCCTTATACTAGTAAATCCAAAATTAAGAAGGACATTGCAAAGACAGGATAAATCTTATCGCAAATCTTATATTTTGTCTGATAACTAAATTACATGTTTAACAAAGGCATTTAAAATCTAGAATGAAATGTCTTAGTTTCTTATTGGAGTTAATACAGGACACACCCGGTTTCCGCAGGCAGTGGGTTAATATTTTAGATGCGTTTTTACTACGTTTGAACCATGTGTCGAAGCACCACTTTTCAGCAAACTCTTCCGTCTCTTCTGCTGTAAAGAGGTTTCGTGCTCGTGCACTGCTTTGCTCTGCTTTGCTTGGTTTGCTTTTAGGGGAAACGATTCCTTTTAGGTCAGATTTAGACGGCATATAGGCCCCGCACATCTGCCGGGATCCTAATGTGGACACAGCGTCCAAAACACCATTCATCATGTTAATCCTTCGGCATTACCGTTTCCCCTCAAGTCTCCATCGACGTCACTATGGGTTTTTGCATTCCCTTGATATGTCATCAGCCTTCAAGCACCCCCCCCCCCCCCCCTCCTCTATTCCTAGGCATTCTCGTGCTATTTCTAGAGATATTTAATGTTCCCCCCTTATGCTCTCAAATAGTTTCGTTCAAGCCCTCCTAGTAGCGTAGATGAGGGGGCCAAGAGGGGTAACTTACCCCCCCCCCCCCCCCCGCCACCCTCAAACTGATTTACATCTGGCTACGCAACTACTGAGCCCCAACTTTCTTTTTGTTTTACATCAAGCCCCCACATTTTCGGCGACTTAACCTCGACCAACATGATCAATGCGAACTTCAATGCACCACGATTGGCCATCGTCCATCTTCACTCTCACCTAAAAAGCTTTATGCCACGGGCTTGTTAGGCCTTATAGGTAATGGTATTCTGTCAAATTAATTATAACGAAAAGGTGTATATTACGTTGCACGTGTATTCTCCTCCTTCTACCCTCCTCCTCCTCTTCCTCCTCCTCCTCCTCCTCCTCCTCCTCCTCCTCCTCCTCCTCCTCCTCCTCCTCCTCCTCCTCCTCCTCCTCCGCCCCCTCTTCTTCCTCCTCCTATATTCCTCTTATGAACGAAAACAAAAACCCACAGAAACGTGTACCTTGCAAAGTCATTTTAATAATCATGGCACTTTTAATGTACAATACATAATATCCGCGTTTCCACTTTCTTAAAATATGAATACATTTTGCAAAGTGATAGCTGTTTTGTCGAAATAATTCGTCGGAAAGGATATCCCAAGGTCTGGAATCGGAAGATATTTGAAACATTATTGATTTTAATTGGTGTAATACACTCCATGAATCTATAATGTTGTTTTATTTAATAACCAATTTCCTTAAAGTTTCATAGTGTATGTTGGAGAACTCGAAGATTCGGAACCGTATAACAAACGTTTAAACTTTCATGAAGGAATATGAATTACCTCGAGAACATACAGTCTTTTGGAATGTAATATTTATGCCGTGATTGAGTTGTCATTGAGGGGACAAAGCGTGATGGTATATATATCTTGATGGGATAAAAGTGAAGATAACATTTTAAACATTCATCCATGGGTAGTGATAAAAGTTCAAAGATATAACGACGATGGGGCAACACCCCAATAAGTATTTCGAGGGGTGTAGCATTCGTGACGCGGGTTACCATAGAACGAAACCGCGGTTATTTTGTTTGACCACGCTACGCTTCGAACTTGCCTGCGCAAAGTGCATAGCATGTGTAATAAAGCATAGAAGAACCGACTCGAAGATGAAGTAACGAAGGCGCTGGAATTTATAAAATGATCGACAATCCTCACTCGCTTTTAGGGCATAAATGACCCCCATTGTCGGCGCGTGGTTCAAGCGAAATCGATGGATAGGGGATGGCGAGGTCCGTCGAATACAGAGCAGGGCATGTGATGACCGACGGGATAAAAGGAAGATTTGATTATGAACACGCACCCCCTCCCCTTTCTCCTTTTCTATGGTGTATCCAGAACCACCCTAGACGTTGGGGGGGGGGGGGGGGGGGGGGGGGGGTTATGGGGCAGAAATATTTTTCACGAGGGCAACATAGGGACCTGTATGTGGTCGCAGCGTAGGGACGACTGCTGTATTATTATCATAACACTATTACTAACTTTATGCTTTTTCGTGTCCTTCAGGAGAGCAACGAGGGGAAGGGGGTAGATGAATGCCAATAAAGGTGATATATTGCTCCCCTCCCCTCCTACCCCCTCTTAGCCTCTCGATACTGTTCATCGTGCATTCTTTCCACGTAAGCGCAGTGGAACATCCATTACCCTCTGGACTGTACTTCTCCGCAATGATTTTATGATGGTCAATTGAATTGCGTTTATTGACTCAACTCAATGAGTCGCTTGTCTCGGGGTTATAGCCGTTATAGGCCATATACTAGTACTTTGCCGTAATATTCTGCATTTCAGCCTAGCCCTTTTTGGTTGGATGGGGCGGTGAATGTGCGTGTGTGTGTTTTTATCATCATAAACATAACAGTCCTCTGTGAGAATTTGATGAGTAAGTTTCCTGGAAAAAAAAATGGAGGTCAACTCTGTGGTATTAATTCATATTACTTAAATGCAGAGTCTACGTGGAACTGTGGAATAATATCTTGCGTCCCCTTTTTTTAATGGCCTTAGTGGGCGTAGTGGGCATTTGTTTTGCAAAGGTAGTTTAATATTAAAGTACATTAAATCTAAGGGCCTGGTATGTAGTGGGTTTTAACGGTTAGCATAACTGTTTATATTTCATAAAATGTCATGAATTACGTAGTCCTACATTTAACACAATGTATCGATGTGTAAAATAATGCAGTTTGCTATCTTCCTATAACAGAGATAAACTAACCATAAATATGTTCATCTTCATCAATATATTCTCCATATTTTCATGATTTTTTAACTACAAAATATCCCCCTGTTTCCAACCTACAATACATACTTAAGATACTAAAGATACTGCCATCAATAAACCAATACGATGAGGTGCAATTTGTATTGAGGGTAGCCATATTGCTTTTAGGGCACTTAATCCCTCCTTTCAGCGCCACACACAGTGGCAATTGACAGCTATATTGAAGGGGGATTCGGACAGCCACAAGCACCGTGATTACTTTCTTAACATTCCCCCGACGGCCTGTTCTCCAAAGCTTCGTCCCATCTTAACAGCTGCCGTCAAGTTGGCAACGAATTGTTGGGATGGTGAAGGGAGGGAGGTCATGGGGACATGGCCCCCTCCCCCTTTCCCTCTCTCTCTTTCTCTCTTGCTCTTCGTGTATCTTTCCGTAGTCTTTGTCGTCTTCCTGTGTGGTCAAAATCAATAATGAAAGACAAAACACCGTATAATGTTCACACTCCCCCTTTTTGAAAATCCTTACACCCGTTGTGCCCCCCCCCCCCACGCGCCCCCTTTTGAGTGGACACTTTCTACACCCCTGACTGTTGGATTTGTAGCCTTACATTCAAGGTCCACTTCTCAGGTTGATTAATTAATGTCCACTGTGTCTTCCAGGTTATGGGATCGAGAGGATGAAGACAGAGGGAGAAAGAGAGAGAGAGAGTGGGAGAGGATGAATGAAAGAAAGAAAGAGTGAAAAGGATTAGGGTAGGGATCACTAAAACAAGGGGGGGGGGAGGAGGACTAGTTGAGATATATGCCATAGAACGGATGACTAGGGAAAGGGGGGAAGAGAAAAGTGTCACCATACAAAAAAAAAACACGAGAGGGAAAAATCATTCTACAAATGAATGAACACGGTTTTGAAAAGAGGGTCACTAGAAGAAGAAAACATCAGCACGAGAGAGAAAATCCATTCTACAGATGAACGAAGTTTTGAAAAAAAGAGGTTCTAGAATGTGTGGTGGCTCATTTTTGTTTTAGTTTCCCCTCCATGATTAATGTGTTCGGTGCTTGCACGTGATTTTGCCCTTCCGTTATCAGTCTAGTCTTGACAAACAGTCGCTTCGGGGAGGTCCGCACATCTAGAGAAGATGTGAACGTATCTTCAATTCATAATGTGTTATAAATAAACAAAATTATGCTGGATTAATGATTAAGTATTAAAGTTTGGAAATACAGATCACTGGACGTAATTACACAAGTTGTGTGACGATTATAGACCGGTGCATATTATTTTTACCTTCATGCATGCACAAAATAAAAAATCTGCGAAAATCGCATTATACACATACTCCCATACAAAGCTGAATTGTTACATATTAATACGTGTATAATGGTTGAAGAGAAGTTGTGTAAATCTTTCAGAATCGTCGTCATCACCATTTTTTCGATCTATTGAATTTCATTTATTTTAATAAAAACAAACAGTTGCTAAGAATAATCTAACCAATTAAAATCTGTCCGCTTCCAAGCAAGGCTACAGGGAATGATGTGGAACGCCACCGTGACCGTATATATACCGGCTCAAGTTTCTCGAATACCGAGAACAAATTTGTTCGTCTCTCTGCACCGCGTGACGCTCTGGTGTTCTTTCTAAATATGTTTTCATTTTGTTGGTGTTTTATTATTGTATTTGTGGAGTTACGTTACGTTCCCAAGCATCTGTCGAGAGTTCTAAATTAAATTTCGAATCCGACTCGTATATCACCATGGATGATATTATATGTGTCCGTTCGAAGAAAACGTGTTAATTTAAGAAAACGCTCTTGTAGAAGCAGTTAATGTTCTACAGTATTTGAGATTGATATTGCGATAATAAAATAAATTGATAGATTTTCAGAGGACATTATGAAGCAGATGTAATTGAAAAAAGGGGGATACGATCAAATAGTCTTTAAAGGGTATATTGAAGTAGTTATCAAGGTTATTGGCAATCAAATTACAAACCAACGATTGTCTTGGGAAGAAAATGTGCGCGATATACTTCAAAGTTATATCGAGGAACCTGAGAAGAAGAAAAAAATGGTCAGGAAGTAGGGATATGTGGTCTCAGAATGTTCGGAAATTATTGACGCTAATAACTTTCGATTTGTTTTAGTTTTTTGAAGAAGTGATAATCGCACTGACTGCATCCCAGCTCAAATGATTAACGTTGGTGTCGGTTTATAAATCAGGAATGTGAGAAAGCAGAGGAAACTGTGCAAGATGAGAAAACATAAATCGGAGTGTTTAGGGACGATTTTTTTTTTATTCTGAGTGTGATGAGATAACTATTTCCGACCGGTGTTAGTTCATAAAGGAGTTCTTGCAGCGCAATTTGAAAATAATATATCCGTTGACGTCTGTCTTGCGAGAAAGCGATATGTTCCTCTATCTCATCTGTCGAATTGCATTTTAATTTTAGCAGATACGAAGGTTTACTTTTCGAAACCTGTATCATGGTTGAAGGGCTAAACATGTATTATGTTAGGACTGCAAGACTGTAAAGATATATGTTTGTTCCTAGAATTGATATTGTATTACAAAACTTAATACAAGCAAGATGTATCGGTTACGTTTTATCAGACACAGTTGTGTGCATGTTGTTGTCATGTCTTTTTGCTTCATTGTTCTAACCGACACAACGAAGGAAAAAACCGTGGATTTAGGTGATTAATGGAACTGCTGCTGCTTTCTAATTTAACTCATATAGAATCAAGGGTGTTGAACTCGAGGACATTCTCAAAGTATTAGACATATGATTAAACGAGGGACTTATTTCATAAGTTTGATTTTAAAAAATGATGCGAAAGCGTCACGTGTCGTTTCGAAATGTGAGAAATAGTATATAACAACGATAATTAGGGTCGTTCAACTTCAAAAAGATGTTTTTTAATAAACGTGGGATTTAGACACAGAAACTTTAAAACAATGCATGTGGGTGTCAGTAACACCATCAATCACTATTTCAGGTGTGACGTTATAATTAATCATCGTACCGACCAGACTGTATTTTATTTTTAACAAATGGTAATATAGGTCGTTCAACTTAAAGAAGTGTTTTTGGTATTAGCATGAATTAACATAAAATCAGATTTTGTTTGTCATTGTTTTTGTAGATATTTGATCAATAACAATATTCCTGTACTTTCCTTATGAAATAATAACTTACATGGAAAAGGGCATATATTATATTTTAAGGAAAAACATAATGATGTCGGTCGTTCAACTTTAAGAAAAAAATGTGTTAATCAACTGACATGATACTACCTTAAAACCGGATTTTGTTTTTCATTGTTTTTTTAGGATTCTCTCAAGAACAACATTGCTTCTATTTTAGGTCCTCTGAATTCATTGTGTTGTAATGTAAAGAAAGGGTTAGACTGCGGCCACGAAACTAATCACTGAGTAAAACCGTAAAAAGTAAGGTCTTTCAACTTTAGGATAGTATTAACGAATTAACATGTGGATATATAGCAACAAGAGCTTGTTTTTTTTTATAGTTTCTGGTTTGACCTATTCTTAATTACATCACCCATCGATATTTTGAACCCGACTGAATTGGTGTCAGTTGATGAGTTTCTTGTCTTGATGTCTTGATATAGCAGCGGTTTGCGTCTATTCCCTCCCCAGCCTCTATTCAGGATTAGCTTTATTCGGAATCTAGAGCATACTTGATTAGATCTGAGATAACCAAGGCTTATAGACCATACCACGCGCACATCTGTTAATTATGTTCCGCGTCGGACCTTTACATTTGGGGAGATGGAAGTAGAAAAACGTGGTGGTCGTAGAACAACGACAACAAAATGGTGTCAACTGTCAAGAAAATGTATGGCGTACTTTTTTGCTGGGAACATGTTTTTCATTGAAAGTAAACCCTCACGGTATAGCGGTTTCATATTGTTTATCACATGGATACATCAGTGGATCCTTGTGTTACCTGGGGGTGTTTCACAAAGATCCTAAGTTGAACTTAACTCTAAGTTGGACTTAAAAATATGGAAAGCCGTTAGTTTCTTTTTAAAATAATTCTAAAAAGTCCTTTTTAAAGGCTATAAATGTTGTTTCAGTTCATAAATATGTTTCTATTATCGAAGAGATTTCATGTTCTTCATGTAAAATTTATTAAAAGTCTACAATACTCGCATTTTTGCTTCTAAATATATATTTAGTTCCAAGGCTACAAAAGGCTTACCATACATTCTAAGTCCAACTTAGAGTTACGTTCAACTTAGGATCTTTGTGAAACACCCCCCTGGTACTGGAGGTTTTAGCTAGCGAAAGTTCTGTCACCCTCCCATATTCCATCTGGGAATGGCCTCCAATATTGCCTGTTTTCCCCATCAAATCTTTGATAAAGTGAGTGTCCGTGTTTTAGTTTTTGTTTTTGTTTGCCGGTAAAGAGAAAAGCGCACGTTACTAAACCGCATTTTGTTTTATATTGTGAACGTATGTGTTGCAAAGGGAAAACAAGAAGAGAGAGGTTCATGAAGGAATCTAAAAAGGCATTCTCAATCAACGGCTTCCGGTAAAAAAAATAATAAATGAGAGCACCCATTAGCATTTTGTGAAACTGTTATGTGTTTTTATTTATATACTCGTGTCAAACACAAGAATAGGGTCGAGTTGCAATGATGGCCTGAAAACGAAATGATTGTTAATGTGGGGTGTACCTAATGGAAACGTTTTCCGGAAACTTTTCACGTACAAGTTTGATAGGATGTGATTAGGTGTTCATGTCAGCGTTGCAGTCATCAACTATTACAATTGATTTTATTTAATTGATTAATATTCCAAACATTTTAAAATATATATAGGAGAAATTAATAAATGCTGCCATTTCGATGTTATTGCATGTCAAATGATGTCGTTCACTGAGCCTTCTATAGGAAGTGACACACGTTTAATATCATGATTTTCAAAAAAGTTGCATTAGCACAAATTAATGGCCCGTGAAATGCATGAAACATGCCCACTCGCCTGTCGCTTAACAAAAAAGAGAACATATAAGATATTTCCTGAAATTACAATTGTGCAGTTTGCATGCCCAATACAATCATGACGAGCAAGGTAATCATGGTAACTACGATGTTTTCTAAACTAATAAGAAAATAAGTTTCAAACGTTTGTGGACTGAAAATAAAGGGAGGTTTGTGAGAAATAGGGTGATGACATTTTCAGTAAAGTTACAAATAAAATAGTCGTGTGTCAACTGATTGTAATGTGGCATTTACATGACTTTAAGTTTCTCGTTAGAGAAAGCTCTATACTTGTACAGAAAGTGGAAACGGTGTCATTCAGAATCTATACCATTGCTTTGCCAACGGCTTCTGAAAGAGAAGTCGGGATCAAAGGGTGCACCTGGGCTAGACACTGGGGCACTGACATGGCGTAGCTAGGGTCGATCCGCTTGGGGGGGGGGAGGGGGAGGGGGGGGGGGTTCTCAAAGAAAAGGGGGCATTTATTCCCGAGAAGGGGCAGCTTGGTCTAAAATTGTTTGTGATATATTTGTTCGTTCGGCCATCTGGATGGGTGTGCGTGTGCGTGTATTCGGAGGGGGGAGGGGTGTCAAATTATGCGGTAACGATTCCAACATGGGGGACTTTACGTGTAGCCCCATTACGCCCCCCCCCCCCCCTTCAAATTTTACTACACCACTGAGCACTCTGATATGAGCCTGTTCTCAATCAAACAGAACTATTATGACTAAGCACGGATTTTGGCGGGAGGTTTCCTATTCGCGGCGATTCTCTACGGCCATGCCAGTTACTTGCTGTAAAGCGCGATTCCCCAGGTCGACTATAATATTCCGTCATCACGTCTATTGATCGTCATGGCACATTTAATGTTGGTCTCATTCAAACTTTTGTTTTCAAATCGTGCATATTTTAACCCCTTTCCAGTCCCCCCCCCCCCCCCCCCCTCCCCCCTCTCCCCCTTTCCCCTCCCTTTCTCAATTATTTCTCTCCTAACACCTTGTTACGTTTCTCTATACATGTTTACGCATTGAGGTTCACATGATATCAATTATGTAACTGGGCTGTTTTGTATTTAGGGAGAAAATCAATACGTTGTAGCATTGGAATCATCGTTTAAGTGCAACAAAATGATGTGTCGGAGATTAGAACCCTACAACGGACAGCGTTTCATACGCCCGTTTTTACTTTACTGCTTTATTACATCGCTTTTGTAATTTTGCCAAATAAGACATTATATATGTATGTATATTTTGTTTTGTGTGAACTGGAGATCACCCTTTTCTATGCATGATACCGTTTACAAATTTAGTTTAGTCAATTAATTTTGACCCAACAAAGAACAATACACCAAATACATGTATAACTACATTGTAGTTGGTGTGTATGTTATCTACTGAAGATATAAACTTGTTTTTACGTATTTGTATTATATTGTTATGCGCTGGCACAGCGTCGGAGCGTTATAAGTCACGTGTCAACTTACTTATAACCCCCTTTCCATTCTTCTTTTAGCGAGATAAATAACCTTTATTTCAAAAGGTTTTGTCCACTTTGTCGAAAAAATAACATCATAAATAATAACGATTTGTTTTCAATCCTTCGAATAAAAAAGCACTTCATATAAGCAATGTTGCAATGTTGCCATGTTTCCGTATGTCTAAACACCACTCAAAATCATCCATACTGTTGTTACACGCTATTTATCGATTGTCTCAGGTTAATTTCTAGGTTAATATTCGATTCAAATAATATAGTGTGTCATTATGGATTTTTCGATTGCGGGTAATGTTCGTGCAGATTTGATAAACTAAAGAAATTGCGCATTATGAACATACGATACTAAAATGCATGCTACCGTGTTTTAATTGAGTACGAGACCTATTTTTATTGTGCGCTTTCACAATTTGAAAGAGGTTTTTAGGTCAATATAATGGATCGTTTTACCTTGAGAAAATGTTCATAAAACATTGACGTACTAAGAAAATGTTGATTAGGTGTTGGTCAATTTAATGTATTGTGTTTTTGTATGTATACAACCTTTTACGTAGATTTGTCTTGGTTGGAAATTGATTTTGGGGGATATATAACGTCATTAAAATGAATTCACGGATAATTATCTACAGTAATTGAGAAAATCATCGCGCATACTTTAATATCGTGCCTACTACATGTATAATAGGCAGTATTTACAAAAAATAAGGTGTATACTCGTATTTTTCAAATCATTATTATAGCGTTGCGTATTGACGGAATTGCTAAGGTCAACTTGTTCAATATCAGGACTCGTCCCAAAAGGCATTTTGGAGTGACAGGTGTCTATATGGAGAATGCATGTTATATCGAAACCAAATAGTACTGAACGGGTTACAATCGGAGCGTGATATAATATTATATAAAAAAAAAACACTTTGGTATATGTGTGTGACTTTATAGTTACCTGTTTGTCTTTGTTTGGAGCGCACGGTTTTATTTCCAGATTGATTTCATATACCCTGTATATATATGTCTCTTGTGAATTCGCTGTCCATATTGCTCGTGGTAAATTGAAACACAAAACCTTCCCGGGATTAGAATTTCTCTCGCACAAAGCGAAGTGTAAGCAAAACACATATTGTATAACTGTGTTAGTTTTGGGGCTATTGGGATGATGTGAACCAACCTACGTGTCCGGGTTGTTTTTCTTATGATTTGAAGAGGGTGACATATAACTATTATACCGTGGTATAATTTTGTTCAGATTTCCCTGACGTCAACACGTGGTTTTATGATATTATATAGCATTATTCTTTACAAAAGCGAAATAGAATTATGATGGTTCTTTGAAATGTTGCATTCAATACAATATTTCGAAGTACATCATAATTCTTTTGATATACAGTATACACGCTATTGACACAATCCGCTTTTACATAGATCGTGTGGGAGAGCAACCGTCCTTTGGGATTCTTTTTTTCCTCTCGATACGGCTATGTATATATAGGACTAGCATTGAAACTGTTAGGGCTTGTGACGGATTGGTTGATGTCATTATTTTGATACAAACTTGATCGCCATTGCATTAATTTTTTTCTGCGAAAATCAAACTAGATTTCCCCTTTGTCTGTCAATTTATTATTAGCTTGACGTGTACGCATTCGTTTTTCATCCAAAACTTTTAAACAGGAAAGGTGGGATATAGTTGATCCCCGTGTTCACACACAAAATTTTCAGCCCTTAATCATGGCTAAAGAATCAGCAGCTGACTATAGAATCAGCTTCTCATTAAAAATTCCTATGGCAAGCCCTTTGTGTAAAAACTAGATAAACTATGTTTTTCTCAGATACACTCAGTTTTTCTCAGATAAACTCAGTTTATCACCAGATAGACAGAGTCTATCAACTGATAAACTGAGCTTTTCTGATAAACTGTGTTTATCTGGAGATAAACTGAGTTTATCTGAGAAAAACTGAGTTTATCTGAGAAAACAGAGTGTATCTATTTTTTTTACACAAAGGGCTTGCCATTAGTCATGATTCTTTAGTCATGATTAAAGGGATGAAAATTTGTTGTTTGTGAACACAATTTAAAACGGCGATGTTATATCAAATAACCATTAATCAGTTAGCTAATATATTAACTTACAATAATTGCACAGCTGTTTTATACTGTTACATACAATATTACTCTGGTCCATATCATTGAAAGTTCGTGGTATAGTATACACGTATGTGTGTATCCTTGTCGCAAATAACCTATATTCTGTATATATAGGATATATGAATACGATAGAGATAATAACTTACAAGGATACACTTGGGTGGGAATCTAGTCATACGGAGCAAAACAAGTGCCAAATGATGGGGGGGGGGGGGGGGGGTTGCAAGCGGGGGCAGAGTTTGTGCCATTTTTTGTTTAGCAATGCCGTTCGGTTTCGTTGTTATTTGTATATCACATGGCTGTAAGCATATACAGGGAGCAGTTATTGGGTAAGAATTAGTCCCAAAAGAGGGGATGGGTGTGGGTGGGGGAGGGGGTATAACATCCCCTTTCCCTATGTAGCTACCTCGTTGTGTTTATTGCTCATCTCTTTCCAATGTGATATCGGGAAACGAGCTATTGCAAACCACTCGCAAACAAATCACATTGATCGTGTGTGTGCGGTGACTACTACTTCTAGCGACTGATTGATCATATATATATATAAACACATATCGACGCAAAGAAAGTGAGAAAATGATACTATATAGGTTGAAGGAGAAAGACGTTATAATAGTCAATGTTATTAGCGTGGAGTCTGGACTAATGAAGCGACGCCTTTCAAACGGAAAGATATCATATGAAATATATAACGTACATTTATTGAGAGTGTGAGCAAATTATACGAGAAGTATTATACGGTTGAAGACGAGTTCACATTATGGGTGGGGTATGAACGAGTATTGCAACGCTGTCGTTCAAAGGGTCAATAGATGATTTCATACAAAAGAAACTGTTGCATTTATTTATTGAAAAGTGAGAAAATTATACGAACGGTGAAGACGATATTGACCCCCACATATTATGCTATCACATCACCTATAGCGTCGGAGAATTATATATTGCAACGTCGTCGTCCAAACGGTCAAGTGTCGATTTCCTCTTCAAATCGTATTTTCATTGAACCTTGGAAAATGTTACAATATTTGAAGATTGGGTGGAGAAAGACGTTATAGAGACCACACATTATTATTTGTTCGTATGCACTCTAGCTTGAAATAATACTGCGAAGTTTTCCAAAACGGTCACAATTTCCTATAAATGTTAATTCATGAAAACGTGACAATATGGTGTGAAAGAGAGAGTGAAATGTGTTAAAGTAACCACATTTTATTATGGAGCGTGAACCAGATGTATGAAATGTATTTGTTTATCTATTCATGACCACACAGCGGTTGTTTAACCACCATTCCCTTTCTGGGCCAAGGCTTGCTTGTTGGCGGAATGCACGTATACATATTAATTATTCAAACAGGGGAGCCTTTAGTAGGTCAAATGTTTTGTGCCTAAAATAATAATAAATAAAAAAAATGTTGTTGGCGATGGTTTCTGCGCGTCCTTATAATAAAGAATTATAAACAAAAAACATATACTAAAATATATAACCTTACTATAAATAAGCTTCTTCACATTGTAGTATGTTCAGATTTATACACCAGTTACTGCAATCAACACCCATAAATAACTCATTTGCGTATAATTATGTTTTCTTGTTGTTTTTGTGTCTCTACAGTCGTAATCATGATGGGTGTATGTCCGGCGACGCATTGCGCAAGCTGATGTTAATTGGCCGGACACCAGGAGGTTAATCACCATTTAAAATGCGTATTTTACTCTTTATAATAATAAATATGCAATTTCACACAAAATATCAAGCAATTCTTGTTTTCTTCATCGCTACAGTCGTGATCATCTGCACGTTGGGCAACGCAGTGCAATGCACATAATAGGCTGATGCTGACCACGCATTGATCTATACAATATTATAAAGATTAATAACCATTTGAAATGTTTACACCATTACTAGTAATATGCCTCTTCACACAAAATATCAAGCAATTATTCTTTATCTTGTTTTGTTTCTTCTTTATCTCTACAGTCGTGATCATCTGCGCTTCCGGCGACGCGGTGCGCAAGCTGATGCTGGCCGCGCACCGGCTCGGCATGACCGACGGCTCCTACGCCTTCTTCAACATCGTCCTCTTCGACAGCTCGTTCTTCGGCGACATGGGCTGGTACCGCGGCGATGACGACGACGACGACGCGAAGGCGGCCTACCGGGCTCTGATGACGTTCACGCTGCACAAGCAGCAGTCCGAGCTCTACGACGAGTTCGCGGCCGACGTCAAGCAGCGCGCCATGGCCGAGTTCAACTTCAGCTACGACGCCATAGGGGAAGAGGTTAGTTTAGCAGTTACTTTTTTTCTTCCAATTTGATGATGGCATAAACGTTATTTCAAACTCGTCAATAACACTCGTTTCTTATCACATTTTTTAAAAAGGAGATAATGCGACTTTCTATTATTTTAATAGAACATCATCATTACAAAAAATAATAACAAATATACAAATCATGAATCGATAAAGTTTAATTATTTTAATCGTTTTCATTATATCATACTAGAGAAGAATAGGGACTTTTCGACATCCATTCGTATAATGTTGTCAAGTGATTCAAATTAATTAGAAGAAACAAAAATCACCCATTATAATTACTTTCAAGACCTTTATGTAGCGTCATTGTATAGTTCAAATTCTGTTTTATCTCTTGTTCCAGTTGAACTCGTAAAACTTACGGAGCAAAGATTTACCCCCTTCGTTTGCTCTTTTATCCTCATGATCATGGTTCAGCTGCGCCAACTTAACTCTAGATACCTTTATAAAGCTATGTATAACCCTCACAGTGCCGGAGCAGCGAAATTCCACCATATATTTTGTACACACGATATCTATATAAATAAAGCTGAAAATAAAGCCTTGCGCGTGAAGAGTTAAACACAGTATATACGAATGTATTATTTTGCAATTCATTCCTTTCCCTTGATATATGTGGGATCGAACCACAGATCCAACTCGGCTTTTCATCAATAATGGAAAGAGGATCTTCCGCATGATCCATCGAAAGATTCTCTCGAATTCGAAATGATGCATTAAAATCCGACCGTTTCGTGCTTCGCAAGTTAAAGTTCGACATAACCCATTGGCGGAGCAAACACTTTTGACAATATAATGGTGGTGGGGAGGGGTTAGGGAGCATTGAGATAGGACCTTGTTTTATTCTGCTTCTTCTTCTTTTTTTTAGAGAGAGGCGCATTTTTTAATGAAAAAAACAATCAATTTGTTTAATTGTTGGGGTCGCGGCAGGGGTCGTCTTAGAGGTAATGAAATGGTATGCCCTTGGGCTTGGGGCACGTGTAATTTGAGTGGAACATGGGCCCCCGGGCCCCCGGGCTACGCCCCTGTTTCATTTCTTATTATTCACTTGATGCCGAAAATAGTACGAGTGAAAACATGTTGTTCATGGTAGATAACTCTCGAACTGTGTGGGAGCCGTTATAATTGGTTATGCCGCGGATTGCGATATTTTGTATTATATTGCAATGCATT
Source organism: Echinarachnius parma (assembly GCA_037951105.1). NCBI lineage: Eukaryota > Metazoa > Echinodermata > Echinoidea > Clypeasteroida > Echinarachniidae > Echinarachnius > Echinarachnius parma. Next base: position 42,708 of record JBAMJV010001925.1, read on the forward strand.
ATTTATAATAATACATTATTTATATACATTATTTATATACATTATTAAACTATTGTATACTAATGTACCATACTCAAAATGACATTCGCCTTGGGATTATGATAATAGATGTGGTATCGGTTATAAATTCAATGAATACAAATTAGGATTGAATTGACGTATAACATGTATAATGCAAGCATCAGGCATAACATTAACGCCCAGCTAGCCACCTGACGTCGGGCCGATGTCGGAAGTTGGTTGCCGGATGTCGGCATATCGCCGTTGGCTCGAGGTTAAAATGTCCGCCAGCCCAACATCGTCACGACGTCATTTTTGTGATATATTGGCATAACGTCATTTTCCGACAATGGCCCAACATCATGTCATGACATGACTTGATTTTTGTATCGTAATTATGAGAAATGTATACTTGGAAGTTTTTGTTCTTCTAATTGCGAGTTGCTTCAAGTTATATGATCGCAGGAACGACTGGCAATGACAACTATCCATCGATTACTGTATATCGATGCATCAATCACAATACAAACGTTTGTAGTCTTTCACCAGTCGTTTTGTTTTAATTCAGATGCGAGGCCTTGTTATTGTCAAAAGACTAATGATAAACAAGCGTGCCATGTAAGTATTATTTGTGTTAGCGGGGAACAAACTATGTTTAATAGCAATATGGGTCATGTCGGTAGGACTGTGTTGAATATTCGTCCTATTTTGAAAGTTTGAAATTCATATATAAATTTGAGAAGAAGACGCGTTAAACTTATTAATGGCGGCGCAGCAGCTCAGAGGGGGTTAAACCATTATGCATTTCGGACTGCGGTTTATCTGACTTTTCTTCGTACGTATGCCGGTGTTTCAATTCTCTTTTCTTATTTAAATTATTGAACTCGGGATTTGTATAAATCCCGCCTATTACGACCTAACGCCCCAAGATATTATGCTCATTTGATTCCATTTTCTAACCGAAATGATCAATCCAATGCGCGTTTATTATGTTTTACTTTAAACATGCCGAATAATATAGGACGGCGTTCAAATCTTAATTATTTTGAACAGAATAATAATCCTGATGTGGTGTTCTAATAATAGCAACAAAGCGGGTATAGTTCAAACAAATAAATAGGCCAACGCGTTGGCGAACGTGAATACTAATGCAATTTGGGTGTAGATTTTCAATTTTCATGTATAAAACTAAGCTCGCTGTGTCCCGGGAAATAAGTACCTCAATGCTTTATCTATCCCTTTTAGTGGAGCAGCGAACTGCAACAGTAGGAGCGATAATCGTCTTTACATATTCACCTTTCGCTATACCGTTGGGAATGTCACTTCATCCACCCATTAAATACGCGCTTGGAGGCTTTTTTGTGATCAGCTTCCGAGTTTCTAAACTGATATCACACAAGGACGAAATAAATAAAACAAAAATAGTGCAGAAAACAACGAAAACATTATGATTTGTTAAAACAAAACAAAATAAGTAAAGAGCGAAACACTGGTTGTTGTTGTTTTTGTTTGTTCTCGAACTCGAAAGTTCACCTAAGTTGTAGGTCATCGAAACGACTATCTTTAATATTAAAGTTGCTATAGTTATAAAAAGCAAGCGCATAATCCCCAGTGCAGTGCGATAATTCTTGGAGACTTGAACCTATAAAAAGCATGTTCACCCCTTTTCCAAGGAACTTATACCGTGCCCTTCTTTGCGTTCACATGGATCCATTACCAACCGTTTTTTTTTGTTCTTTCTTTCTGAAATCTGAAAGACTTGGACCAAACATAATGATAAGTGTGGAAGCCTAAGCGGTGTAGAATGATGTGAAACAAGGGGAAGTATTACTGTCTGCTGTGAGCAGCTTAGGCGGTGTAGAAAATGATAATGTTCTCTTTGTATCCGATTAACGAGAGTAAACTTAGTGTTAAAGGGGTAGTACAGTTTTGGTAAGGCTGAACTTTAGTAACCAAACCTGGACAGTAACATTATAAACTAATAGTTATAACTCTACCATGCTCGAAAGGTATACAAAATTACAAACGACTAAGTAATAAGCCTGTTATCATTCAAAAAAAGCCATTAAAACACAAGAGGGCGCTTTCCAGAAAGGCATTGGTTTCAACCATTTTTCATACAAAATTATGCATGTGATGTTTTATTGAAATAATGATTAAATAGAGAGATCATCAACAACTATTTTTAAAATGCTTTTGAAAATTTTTGAAAAAGTGCAAGCATTTTAAAAAAAAATTGAAAAAATCATCTAATTATTTGGGCCCCCAATAATGATAAGATCAGATATATTTATTGATATTTCAGCCGTTTCTGGGTCGATTTTGACCAAATAAAGTTTATTCTGCCATTAAAATTGCATGTTCTCTCAAATTCGACACTCAGTTTTTCATTACCTCACAAAAAAATTGTGATGTGCAGCGCCCTCTCTACCAAAACTAAACTACCCCTTTAACGCCTTATGCGTTCTATAATTAGCTGCTCCAAATGTATCCTAGACTTGAGGGGCAAACGTATGAAAGTTTTCATCGATTTAGAACGGTTTTCTCCCAATGTACCCGAGTCTTGACCGGGGCAAACGCATTACGTGTGGACCCGGTGTATGAAAGTGGAGACATTTTGAAATTCAGTAGCTGTACTTGTAATGTGTATGGTAATTAGAAGGCCAAGGCCGCATTTACTAGTACAACAGGTGTACGTAGGGAACAAATCTGCGCCGGTCGATTCCGCCATTTCATTCTAGCAAAGTAGCTTGAATTATTCCCCATACGGTATAATACGTGGTTCACCGAGTTCCAGAAATCGACCGGTTAATGTAATAAGTCGACAAGAACAGCCATGCACGTCATGTGTTATTAATAATGATAATACTATTTCATTATTGTCGCATATTACTATAAAAACGAAGTATATTTCGGAAAAAACGTAAAAGAAGATGACTTGCAAATTTTACGACAGACGAGATTTCGTGACATTAAAAATGTCATGCATCAACAAATTGAACCGTGTTAGGTTGTTTTTCCCTTTTAAACATTTTCTTATATTCGAATTGAAAATAAATGTGAGTGGTTTTATTATTTTTATGACCAGACAGACAGACACGTTCCAATTAGCAGATTTTGCGAAAAGAAAAGAAATATGAGAATAGTTGCTTCTGTACCAATACCTATTATATAGTATATGAAACGGTTTCTTTTGTTGGCATTTTGATATCATTCAGCGAAACAGGAAATTACATTGAACAGTTAAAAATAATGCAAACAATGCGCTTTTGTCTGTGTGGAACTGTACAACACAATAATAGAACAACTTTTTATAATGAACTCATTTTGCATAATAAGACTTAATAAGACACACCGTTGCAAAGGCTGCATCGCACAATATATTTTATTCATTTCAGTCTCGCCTTATTGTTGAGTACAACAATCGAAGATTATTGGGGAAAAGGGAAAACGTTAGACTCACCGTTTATGCCTTTGTAGTCCATTCTACAAAGCGTTTTCCTGCTGACACACTGGTCTTTGTCTCCACGTCCTTGGGCGACGGTCGACTCGATGCAATTAGTAAAAATCCTACATGCACATACTAACGTAACACAAACGAGAAAAAACACGCACGCATAGATGTATGCAAATACATTATAATTTTGTATGTTCATAATAAATATGTATAAATTATGGTGTTATGTAAAAAAAAAAAAAAATGTAAACCAAATTTCATGAACGAATGTAGATATTGGCATGAAATTAAGGAAATATTCGTTGTCGTTCAGTGTACTTGCGCGCCCATTATAGTAAGTGGTGTAAAGCTAGGTAGTGAGACGGGTGTTATTAAGTTACCGTAGTTGATTTATTCCTAAATGGAGCATGCCATACTACATTACTTATGTCACAAGCTTTTCATACCAATTTTTAAAATAATGTTTTGGGCAATATTTAAAGAAAATTCAAGAAAATGGAATCGTTTTTAAATTAGACACAATTTCAAAAATAAAGAGGAAAGGGCCTGATCGTTAAGACTACAGAGCAGTAGGTATTCCATAGATCCTGTATCACTGTGAACTTTAAAGTTTTGCCAAGTGGATGTAATATGTTACACAGTATCATTGTGCTTCAATGAATGTTTAATAGAGTTTGTTGATGCCTGTCAGAGAAAAGACACTACTTTTAATATACGGTTCACGATGTTTCCGTAGCCAGCGGGTTTTAAAGGGAGTGTCCGCCTTTTGCAAGCCACATTTCAAAGGTTGCGAGGTTATTGTCTTATAATTATGAAAGAAAATGCCAATTAACAGCTTGCCTGAGAAAAATAAGGCTTAAAAACTCCCTTTCATGCTTGGAGTTATATTGATTGTAAGACCTCAAAATAATAAAAGCGACGGACCGTCGTTTTAATTCCCATGATCCTTTGCCCGTCTGTAAATTCGTTCACGTTAGCTACTGTAGCGCGGTGCTACCAGATGATTTGTTTTGTAAATGACGGACACTCCCTTTAATGCGTTACCGTAGATCGGATTCGTAATTAATCAGACGCGCGGTGCCACCTTGCGAACGCCTTGCGCACGGTGCGTAATATGCCATAGGATCAGTGTAATACGCAGTGCGCACAAACTAGCCTGTAGATAGTTCAACATGGCGAACCCCGGTGTAATAACGTCCTTATGCATGGCAATTAGTAATACACACCATGATAATAATGCAGATTCTGCAAACTTCAAAGCGGCCATCGGGAGCTGCTGTATTTGAGTGGGAACAAAAAGGGTAACGAACGGAGGGAAAAGGGCGCGTTTTCCGCTACGACGCGACAATATTAATGCACTTGGTCAGTCATGATGGAGACATTCATGTAGATAATTGTCAACGGTGCCCTGGAGGGGAAGTGAATGGGAAGGCCGCGCGGAGCAGCAAGAAGGACTTGAAGGAGGTAGAATAATATTGGCCTTTTGACAAGGCCTCCCGGCTAATAATAATAATAGTCAGATACGACCGGTAATAGAGAAGCACTAGCGATGAGGCTCGTTCGTGTCATTTTAATAGACGCGAAGCTTTGACAAAAGGCTAGGATAGACAGCGCGCAGCTCAGGGTGAAGGAATACAAGTGGACAGACACGGTGAAGACAACGAGAGTTCATTATCCTTATAAAAGTTAAGGCCAGAGCCCTAGGGGCTAGGATGACAACGTATTGATCGATAGTTATATCGATAACCAGCACATGTATTGATCGACACTTCATACATGTACATGTAGCATGTATCACGTTATACAGTCGAGCGCGGACGAGACGAACGTTTTGTTTATACAGTGTGCGATGATTGTATTGATTATTAACGCGCAATAGATCAATGATCACGATAATTTAATCGTTTTTGTCCGGGTATATAAATAGCCCCGGACGGATATTATTGGTTTTATAACAAGGTCACGGGGACATATGAATATACCAACCAAACACACTAAGGTTTGTTATCAGTTTGGCGTATTTTGTTTGGTCCAGCTAAAATGGTTAGTGCAAGACAAATTTTAAACAGAAATGGTTAGAGCAACTTGGCAGTCTCCCCCGAATCTCCGGGTATTTTGATGGGCTTGTGACAAAACTTAAGACCCTAAAGTGACCTGTGCAAGCCTAACCGTAACCTGGCTCTGTTTGAAATTTTCTTTGAAAAATTTGAAATTCCATTCGGTTTTGTTACCATGGAAATTTACTTAACGGATCGAGATTTGGGATTTGGCTACTGCGCAGCGCCGACTTCGGAGGCTGAAAGGTCGAGAAATTTATCCAGACACCGTTCTAAATGGTTCCTTTTCTATTGTTTCGCATTGTATACGAAAAACAAACATCTAAAACGATTTGAATGGGGAAAACATTTCCTCATCAGTAAATCGTGAAGTTTTGGTCGGTCCGGGTGGGATATGTACAACGTCTAAGGGGATTTCAGATTCTCGAAGTGAACGGGTTTATTCGTCTATGATATATTGTTAGGATTTCACTAAATGGCAGACTGGAATATAATACATATCTTGAATGTTCAATTATTTTTTATCTCCCTAAAAAAATGTAAAAACCCCTATACACATTCTGTACTTTTAACCTCTCAGAAGTAGCTGCCTATGTGCAGCACTAAAGAGAATTCGATTTGCGGATGAAGATATTTTCCGCCAAATCCGGGAAAATTGCGTTGCATTATTGGAAACCAGACGCAGGCTTGACTATACGAAATCCCGCAAAATCTGTTAAATCCGTAACTTAGGAGCTTTTTAATTACGATATCATGTGGCTGGTTCGAGAGTATTATGTTGTCGGAATGGTCGCTTAAAGGGAAAGTTGAGTTTTGGTAGAGAGGGCGCTAGACTACTTAATTGGTTTGTGAGGTAATGAAAAACTGAGTGTAAAATTTGAAAGAGCATAATATTTAAACAATAAAATCATCTTTGTTTGATCAAAATCGGTTCAGAAACGGCTGAAATATCCATAAATATAGCAATTTGTAATAAACCCGGGGCCCCGGGTTTATTAGAGAATTTTGAACCAGCCGTTAAAAATTCAAAAAAATGCTTCCTCTTTTCAAAAAAGTTACAAAATAGGTATTTAAATAGTTGTTGGTTATTTCTCTATCTAATCACTATTTCAACAAAGCATCACATGCACAATATTTTATTCAAAATGGTTGAAACCGATGAGTGTTTAGAGAGCGCCCTCTTACGTTTTAACGGCTCTTTTTGAATGATAACATGATCTTTACTACGTCATTTGTAATTTTGTGTTCCTTTCTAGTAATAACTATTAGTTTGTAATGTAATGATGCAGGTTTTGGTTACTAAAATTCAGTTTCACTAAAACTGTACTCTCCTTACCAGAACTCAACTATCCCTTTAATACCAGCTGAGCACATCGATGGATGAAAACGAACTCTGTTTGCATCATATTGCAGGTTGGTGTATCAGCGTCCATAATAATATAGAGCATAGTACGGGACATGAGCGATAAGAACAATGGGGGGAAAATGACGTCCGCTATAAACCCCTTACTTACCTATTGGAACCTGATGGGATTATTATAAGTATTATTATTATTATTATCATTATTATTTATTCGACCAGAAAGCATCGTACAGTGTACATTACAACACAAATATTAACATAATTATATGCAAAATACAGGTACCAAGAATATGGATATTTCAGAACCTCGATGGAAACGGGTTGTTTCGTGCTTGCGACGGGAAAGTTATGCAATATGCATTGCTGTGTGCCAACCAATATGACCCAACCTGTTCCCTATCAGATTGTGTGCATTGCTGTTGTTATTTTAAATATCATTTAAATTGTACATGTAGGTGTCGGATGTACTTATAAATATTTTGAGCCCAATTAGTATATAAGATTAGTATTCGTTTGCATATGTATACAGTGCACATTTTTACAAAATATGTAACAAAATATGCGACGGGTTGGATTTCGTTTATAGTAGAGCGAGTAGCAAATTTTCGAACACCTGTCGCCATTTTTGTCGTCTTTTTTTTTTTTGGTCACCAAGCTTCGTTCGTTGTAACCAACCTCTGGCGAGGACTTGTGCCTTTTTCTAGATAGATAGATCGTTGAATGTATTTATGTTATCGCTATAATACTTATTACATTTTGTTTAAATGTCGTGGTGAAGTGGTTTGGGCCTCCGTCTTTCAATACGAGGGTCCTGGGTTCGATTCCCCTTACATGGTGCGTGTAACCGTGTACATTATTTTTTAGCCTGCAAAATCTACTATACTGCCCATGATTTTGACTCCAATCGGAAAGCGTTCCGCAACGCTCCTCAATTCAGTCATAATTATCTTCATAAGAAGGGAAACATTTTGAAAAAAGAAAAAACACATTTCGTTCTTCTGCTGCAGTTACCATAATATGCCAAATAATAATAATAATAATAGACATTTATATAGCGCAAATTGCAAAGAGCCTCTAAGCGCTTAAATAATTATTTTTTAATTATTATTACCCATGGTCATCAGGTACATTTCAAACCCACACAATGATATTGCATACTTTCTCAACTCCCCAGGGAGCATACTAGCCGAGCTGCCACTGATGATGGCGCTACAGGCTAATTAACACCCGACCACGGTACCCATTTATACACCTGGGTAGAGAGCAGCAATTGTGGATAAATTGTCTTGCTGAAGGACAAAGGCAGTGGGCAGGGTTCGAACTCGGGATCTCATGATCGGAAAGCGCGCGCTCTACCAATCTTGCCACACCACATCCAAACAACATGGTACAAGTGAAATGCGAAATTTTCGAAGTGATTTTGGTTGAAAATGACAAAGTTAATGGATCGCTGTAATATATTCAGGATCCGGCCACCAGGTTTCGGGTAACACGTTACACGCGCTCAACAACCCAGGTCACGTCTCCCAATGTTTGTTGTTGTCTTTCTCTCTAGCTGCCCCGGGCAAACATCAACCGAGTTAACGAAGTCAGGAGAACTTTTTAACAAAAAGTACTTTGACCCGGTCACGGTGTGAGAGAAAAAATCGATATGAACAATCACGAAATAATAAGAAAAATAAAGATACAAGACACGTTTCGATTTGAAGTTCTTTGTAAAGGGTCGTTCGAATCAGATGTTAGTATACCATTACTGGAAATTTTCCCGTTATGTTTTGTTTTCATAAATTTTGACCGAATGCTCATCCTTTTTTTTTGTGAAAAGGGGGGAAAGGGTCACACCGAAGTAACGTAACTATGTATTGTGAATAAGATGCATGGATGTTATTTAAGATGGTTAGCCGTATGTGGCATTTGGACAAAAGCAAGACTTTTGTATATATTGTAAATGTAAAATTATGAATAATTATAGGTTAGCTGTCAATGTGTGTTGCACGATATCCCCTTATGATAAAAAGCAGTATATTTATGGTTGCTTCATTGAATTTGTCACGCATCTCCCATGGATTAATAAAATCAATGTCCCCGCTTCATTTACATGGTGTCCGTTATAGCAGCCTTATGCGTGGGTGTCATTTCGATTATAGTGATTATTATTCTGATTCAATTTTGACTGAAATTAATGTCGCATCTCTGTTATGTCACTGGTCATTGTGTTATTATAGTACTATTTTCTTCGTAATAAATGTCTGTAAAATGTTCAGTCATGAAATATAATCATAATATAACGTTAAATGTCATTATATATAGTATTTTGGTCCTGCTGGGCTGCGAAACGTGCGGTTCATTAATGAAACGTTATTACTGGCAATAAGCATGAATGATTTCGAAATGAGTTGAGTAAATAGTTCAAAGAAAATCAATTCGTCAAGAATACATGATCGACTCCCACATTCATAACCTAGCCATCGTGACGTGCATTATTATAGAAAATGATCATATTGCGTCTCTTGGGTGCTCTCCTCCGTACCCCCCCCCCCCCCCCCCCCACTCCCATCCCTCCCCCTTAAACATGCAATGACGGATTATCGAAATAAATATTCCTTTTTAGCGAGGTATAACATTTTGTCCAGTGAATTGTCAAGTGAATTTCAACAAAAACCAAAGTTTATGGACATGATGACAAAGTCAAAATGTCTCGTGGTTTACATTAATGCAATAGGATGACGTCATGCGGGCATTGTGGTAACCAGGGGTGTATCTATAGTGTCAATCGAGAGGGACCAGAAAGGGTGGTTAAAGTCAGAACCCTTTTTACGGGTCTGCGTCATCAATCTTGGCGATGTGCACAGGCGTTGGCGCCCTATATTCCTAGAACACTGCACGCAGCCTGGGTTTCCCAACCCGGGCCGATATGAGCGAAAAGCTTGCAGAGCTATGATTACCGCTAGACCAGAACATAACAATGAACATTATATGTCAATACGGAGGGATCGAAGAAGGGTTACTCAGTTAAAACATTCTGCGTCGTCAAATTTGGGAATGTGCACAGGGTGGCGCAATATTTATATTTCTAGAACATTGTGATGTGTTAATACACGACCTTTAAAAGACACAAAGTCGGTTAATTCCTCTTTGATTGCATTGGAGAAGTAATTAAGTCAGTTGCCACCACGTTGTTTAAAGGTAGTTCAGATTCGTCAAATGAGATGCGCGGCGCCATCTTGCATACGCGTTGCGCACGGTGCGTAATGCACGTTAGCTCAGTGTCATGCGGTGCGCGCAAACTAGCCCAGTTCAAAATGGCGACCCGCTATGTAGCATCCCCACGCTTGATGCCCTTTAAAAGTAATCAAGTCACGTTAGCTGGATGGCATTCTACATCTTTCAATTTGCATTAATTTGGACTCGCCTTTCGTTGTGATCTAATTGTCACGTCGCTCAACATATTGGTGATGACACAATGATTGATATGTTTGCAATTTGTGAAGAATTATAACTAATTCCAGTATATATTATGTGGGTGGGGGGAAAGGCAAATCCCCTTTTAAAGACTTCCATTCAAAATCTACTGCATAAATAGCTGTTTTCCCCCCATTTCTTATTACATCACGTATTGTCCACGTTATAATTTGTTTGAGGCTCATGATTTACGATCAATGATTTCAAGAGCTACGTTGAAATATTCTAAATTTGCATGATGAAGTACTTACTTTTATTCAAACTGCATGTACACGTATCGAAACGTGATTATTCTACTCATTGCATATATAGCCACATTATGTGCATTATTATAACTCCACGGGATTTTCAAAACATGGTACTGTAAGGATTAAAAAGTTATAATTTGGGGGTTATCACCGGCATTTCGGTGGATTAACTGAACTTTCAACCTCAGTGTTAACGCACTGAATATAGTACATGAACGGTACACTTATTTTATGTGTCGCCTTATCTGCTCGTCACGTCGATTTTAAGCAGCGTTTTTATCATGATTTAATCACGTGTCGCCCTCTCGAGAATGTTGTATCTGGGGCTCCGAATTAACTATGTCTCGCTCATTAAATAATTAATGGAACACGTTGCAGGTCATGAGGGCAATAAGCCATGATAATTGTGTTAGTAATAACGCACGTGTATGTCAAGGGATTTTCTATTTTTGTCACTGTATTGATTGGTTTAGTATTATTGTATTGCATCCATAGGCATCCGAGGCAGGGTGCGAGACTAGCTAGGGGGCTGCCCCCCCCCCCCCCCCCCCCCCCCCCCGTCGAGAGTTATGAAACGGCGATATTCGGGCCAAAGCACCCAAAACTCTGGTAAATAAGTATGTCATATTCGGGCAAATTTGGGATAGCTTCCTTGTCAGGTGAAAAAAACGGGGAAGATGATAATTTGGGCAACCTACCTAAGCCCCCTGGCGAAAGAAAAATCTGTTCATGATCACCTGAAAACTTCGGTAGATGAACCAGATTATCGAGACACGTGTGCACGTGTTTTTTTCTTCTTCTTCGTTTGTTTTCAATCTGTAAAATGAAAGACATAGATCCCAAAGTCGTGTCAGTGGTAGATACTGGTTATGACTGAAGGCTGTGATGCATGGAGACTGTCTTGCCAAGTTATAAGTCTGCGTACACCATGCGTGTTCAGGGGCATAGCGTGGTATGGCTGATTGACACTGAGGGGCGCGTTAATTATTGGGGGCACACCTTATGTCTTTCTTTATTTTGCAAAAATGTTCATAATTTGGGGGGGGTCAAATTATAAGGGGCACCTGCCCCCCCCCCCCCCGTAGCTACGCCACTGTTCGTGTTCATGTTATGCTCCATGTCGCATCATGGTTTACGTAGATCCATCTACCCTTGGGCGCGCGTATAGATGTGAATATTTCTGGAACATCGCAATGCATCAAACATTCACTTTTATTGCTCGTATTTTATACCAGAATCCGACAGGTAATCACGGCTCTCTTGTCTGAAAATGTAATCACACCAGTTTGTCTCACTTTTGTTTTTATATCTATATCTCTCTCTCTCTCTCCATGACTTTCACTTTTGTTTCTGGGTAGTTATTAATATGTAGATGTGCGCGTCTGTTTCATAAATGTATTTTCGCGATGCATCAAACATTTTTAATGCTCGTATTTTATACCGAAATCTGACAGTTAATCACAGCCGCTGTTTTCGCATGCCTGGGAATATAATCACACCCATTTTTTCTCCCTTTCTGTTTCTTTTACTATCATATCCCTCCATATGTTACATGTTTTCCTGAGTATATATAAAGAGCTTATTTCCAAAAGGGGCTATATCCACTTTTTCAAATTCGGAGAAAATCAGGTTTCTTTGTCCAACTTTGTACACGTGCCTATGGGAATAGGAAAATTGAACGTTCCATATTTTGATTTTGATTTTGGATTTCTAGATCGCTACGTAGCTTATTAATGCGCTGATATCGTTAACTCATTTGTATGGAAAGTGGATATAGCCCCTTTTTGAATTAAGCTCTTCATTACTATATCATATTCCTTCTTTTATTTAATGGAAAACTTCTAGGAAAACAATCTTTAACGCAGAAGCGTATAGCTCAATTATTTACCCCTCCCATCCACTCTAATGAATCTTGATTCCGTGATCTATACCTGAAGGGAAAACATATTTAAGTAATCCATTAACTTTTGTTAACCATTCAACCAAAATCACTCGGAGCTTTCTCGCTTCTCTTGTACCTTCTTATTTGGCTTATAGTAACAGAAGAATGAAATGCGTTTTGATTTCATATCAAATGTCTCCCTTAGTTATGAAGATATTTAAGATTTTAGTTGTAAAGCTTATGTAGACGCTTTCGACCCTATTTATCTGCACTCATTTTTATGAACGTTATACCAACATATTTGCTATCGATTCAGAGTCATTTGGGGACGAACATGTCACGTTATCAACAATTATATATCGATCAGAATAGCGGAATAATTTCAATCACAATCATTATGCTTGACGAATAGTTTAGGTGGGATATAAGTTGGACACCACTAAACCCTAACCCTAACCTTGAGGGCGCCTCCACCTGAGCCCATCTTATCTGCTATCGGATGAAAGTGAACAGTGGTCGTTGGTATCGAGTATATCAATTCCCTGTCATCTACACCAAATCTCTCGAAGATGGAAATATCAGATTGCATTAGACTAGACCATGGATTATGCATGTTATGTCATGTTTTTGTTATACGAACACGGGGAATTAATGGCCCCCCTGAACCCAACCCAACCCAATCTATCTTAATAGATCCGTTGAAAGTCAACTATGAGCGAAAGTGTCATGTTATGAACGTCAGAATGCAAATGACGAAAAGGTGAAAAGTACTAGGTGATAAGTTATTGTCCCCTTCTGATTTGTATTAACCTTGACGACGCCCCCTCCTTTACCCAGCTCATCCGCTATCAGTGGAATGTTTACCGTGAGCTAAAGTGTCAAATTATCAGTACCTTACCAACTGGGGGTGTTTCACAAAGATTCTAAGTCAAACCTAACTCTAAGTTGGACTTAACTATTATGGAAAGCCATTTGTAGCCTTGGAATACAATATATTCAAAAGCAACAAAGCAATAATTTTAGACTTTCCATATTAAAATGTTGCATAAAGAACATGAAATCTCCTTGATAATTAATGATTTTAATCAACATTTTATGCATGCCTTTGAAAAGGACTTTTACAGCATTTTTTCAAAGAAACAAATGGCTTTCCATACTTTTTAATGTCCAGCTTAGAGTTAATTTAAAATTAGGATAATCGTGAAACACCCCCTGGTTCTTTTGAAGAAGGAAATATCTTATTTTAATTACACAAAATAAAATGTAGAATAATTGGCCCTCATTTGATACAGATAACCCAGCCCTCACCTCGCCCCTCCCACATTCGAACAAAAACATTTATACATTACATTTTATTTTAGATCAATTGAAAGTAAATTAACACCATTACCGGCGAGTGAAGGTGTCACGTTATCATCAATACCTTATCAGTTTGAATTTCGCACAAAGATAAAGCGGAAGGTATCGGATCACAATAGCGAATACGTAGGACGATATTGACGTCACACCTCCCCCCCCCCCCCCCCCCCTGTCCTTGAATAACCATGTCCTCCCTTTGAATAACCCTGTCCACAAACCCTGGTTGCGCCCCCGCATGAGCCTAACCTGCCTCTTTTTGCTATCAATTGAATGTCACATGTGAGTGAAAGTGTCGAGTTATCAATACCCTTTTATCTGAAGAAAAAAAAGTAGACTAGGAAATATCAGATTAAACGTGAAGAATCAGGTTTCAAGGAGGGGGGGGGGGGGGGGCTGGTAATAGGCTAGGTGTCGGGTTATCTATTCCCTGTCCTATATTTACAGCTGAATGTTGCAAAGTAGGACATATCAGATTACACGAGGCGAATCATGTTTCGAAATAGGTAATGCCATTGGCGTGGTTAATGAGGTGGGAAGGGACAAAGTAGAATAGTCCCCCCCCCCCCCAAGAAAAAAAAACTCACACTATTATCGTAATCATGTTGGTTATCACGTGTTGAACCCCCGTCTCACATTAGAAACGCCCCCTCCCCCTCCCTCTTTGCCCCCTATCAGCTGTGTGGATTATAGCCATATAACTGGTTGGTGCCTGCTTAATTTTTGAGTTGTTAATAATTTGTTAGGGCTTGCTCGTTGTTGTTGTTTTTTTATACAATATTATGTTATAATATGTTTAGGTATCGGCATTTTATATATAAGTATATCATATGACTTCCTGCCACGATACCTTCGCTCCAGTATACAAGTTCGTCGAAGCCTTTGGAATTTGATATTCAGTGATATTGTAACATCTCACAAAAACAAAACAAAATATGAATTATGATTATGACAACATACAAATCATGTTTTAAAGTATCTGGAATCTAAAGATATCTTAGCATCTCAGACAATTCATTGCAACTTTATATTGGGGATGCTTCACCGCGGGGATCGCCATTTTGAACTAGGCCCGTGTGTGCGCACTGCATAATACTGAGCCAGTGTGCATTCCGCACCGTGCGCAAGGCGTTCGCAAGATGGCACGTACCGCGCGTATATTGATCTACGAAATCCGAACTACCTTTGGTAATGAATGTGTCGAAAATGTAAGTTACAAAGTCCTTGAAAATGTTTTTAACATTCACAGAGCCTAGTAGACTAATTTATCGCGGAAAATAAACAAAGAAGTACGGGGGAGAACTGGATGTGTAATCTACACGGTTGTTTACCATCTTCTCTGGATTTCAATCAGGGTAATGCTTACACAGCGGGACCGTGACTTCGGCTTAAGATCGGACATTACCTTTGTTTAACCTTAAGCCTTAAGGGGATTAAAGGGATCTAGTAACTTTGTTGGCATGCGCAGAAAAGTATGAATGGTTGGTATAAGTGTATAGTTTTGTGATCTGATAATGTCATCTAATTTAAATATGAATCAAAATGTATGTATCCCCCCCCCCCCCCCCCAATCAAACAAATCACGAAGCTAAAAAAAAAGAAGACCAATTAAACCAAACCAAAATCGAAAGAATCGAACGAAAACACAAGCGAATTGCAGTTGTACTAAAAATGTCAGTTTGCAGTTTGTTGATTTCATGTACGTTGACGGTATGCAGCTGCTATCCACACTAAACAATTTCGGGGAAGGCCGTTTTTTCTTCTTCATGCGAATGTGTGTATTATTGGAACAATTCCTTACCCCACCACCTTAATTCTACTTTGACCCTTTTATTTCTCTCAAGTATAAATAAATTATCACTTTAATTACAGAAAACGTACTAAAATATATAGATTTAATATTATTTAATATGTATACAATAATACATTTTCACTTGATTACAGAAAGCGTGTTATGTTTAGATTATATATAATAATATTAACTTTAGTCTAATAGATAAAAACGAAATATGAAGAACAAATATGAGTATGCAGTTGTCCCCGGCATTCACGACAGAATGTAAATGTCGACGTTGGGTTTTCATAACTGCCACATAATCTGTGACTGTTTATCATAAAAATGATAAAAGCGTGATGAATGATCGAAAATGTGGGCGTATGTGAAACTTGCTTCCTCATCACTCAGTGGTGTTCTACGCCATCGACACCCCGTACCCCCACCCCCCCCCCCCCCCCCCCCAGTTTATCCAGCCAGGACCCCGTTGCAGAAAGAGATGCAATCTATTGTAAAGTTGCAATTAATTTGCACCTTTTAACCAATCAGATTTGCGCATTTAGTCACATGATCTGACTTACAATTAATTACAACTTTACAATCGATTGCATCTCTTTCTGCAGCGGGGCTGTGCTATGAATGTGGTTGCTACAAGGGAGGGGTGTGTCCATGTGCCGTGAATGTGAATGTTTATGTGTATGTGATTGAGTAATATTTATTGACTTTATTACTCCGTCTTCTTTGGGGGATAATAACATTTTAGCAATGCGACTTCATTTCGGCACAGACTAGCTACCCCCTCTCGGGAATATTTGCCCCCATTTTAGTCTGACCTTGACTATGCCCTTGTCCCGATATACATTAGCTTTATGTGTGCACTCTTCCCCTCGGACGGTATATTGCATAAGCAACTTTTTTATGATGGTTTATAAAATCTTGACGGGACTTGGTGAAGTTAGAACCGTTCCCCCGTCTGAATTCCTGACATCGCTCGTGTAATAATATTAATAATGGTGATCATTTCATTTCGACTCTCTCCTTGCATAAGTTCATCATTCCCTTAACCTGTTCACTACTAGATCTTGCATTCCCCAATTTAATATAGTTAATACAGGGTCCACCAGGCTCCCGTATAGGTAATGGGTTAATTTAGAGAGTGAACTCGCGGGAAGGATCCGAAATCCGTCGTCGGGATCGTCAGTCACCAGATGGCTTCCATACGCGATTTGTTGACAAAATATTTAAACCGATAAATCCAACGGAAGGTCATGATCATTGATCATGCATGTTGGCCGTCAAAAGATTGCAGGAATGCATTCCACACTTATATTATGAACCGATTCCCCCTAGACATCGTAAGACCAAGTAAGACTAATAGAGCCAAAGTTATTGTACATTTGCACCCCCACCCCCCCCCCCCCCCCCCCTCCCTGTAAATCACTGCGTTCGTTCTAAAGGATTGAACATGCTATGTGCGGCCTTTTACAAATGCTAGGTATTTAATGGAACCAGAACAGAAAAGAATGCGATGCCTTTAAAAATGATTATATCTGGAAAGAATTTTGTCATTTTCGACTTGGAAATTTATGAGAAGCATTATATTTAAAAACATGAGCATGATGAGTTTGCAGGTGTTGTTGTGTAGAAACTTTATCGTGTTTAGAGGGCTCTTAGGAAAGAAAATACCGTTGAAGCAGGATCTGTGATGATATATGGTTAGTGATCAGCTTAATGAAGGAACATAATTCTTCAGAGACGGCAGAAATAAATAAAGAGGTACGAGTATTGCATTTGTCATAGGTGAGCGACGGAGCCATGCACCCACTGGGTAGAGTTCAGTGCATGCACCGAATGTTAGTTATGGTGACGTGACGTGACTACTAGTACGAGCGCCCTCTTGCGACACGAGGCATGTTCTCATTATGCCCATTGAAGACATGAAAAACATTGAAGATGCAAAAACCAAGCATTCTTGTTGCGTGTATTATGTATAATATTAGTTCTTGAGTATACACCTGTTTCTTTGGAAGATTATAGAATAATATCGTCCACCCCAACCCTCTTACTGCCCCCCCCCCCCCAACCCTCTTACTGCCCCCCCCCCCAACCCTCTTACTGCCCCCCCCAACCCTCTTACTGCCCCCCCCCCCAACCCTCTTACTGCCCCCCCCCCCCCAACCCTCTAACTGCCCGCGCCCAAAGAATAAAAGACTATAAACGTTATTATTGCCACAACCGTGGAGTGTTACTAGAATTGTATTAAATTTAAACAAAACGGAATCTAACCATAAAATATCAAATAAATGAACATTTCCTTTATTAAAGTCAAAAGATGGCAAAAATATATTGCTTTACTTTATACTTTATACTTTATATAAAAACCCTAATGCACACAAAAGTAGGTATAATGTTCTCGCAAGCAGCAAAACATTATTTAAGCAATCAAAATCGCGTATTTTTGTCTGAAATTTTACATGAGTTGGGGATAGTTTTGCCCAAATAAATGTGTTTGAACTCGCTGGGGTATAGCATCCCCTAGTCCCTACTTCGTAAACTGAAGTTATCCCGTCCCCTTCTGCCTCACGTGTTCGGTTGAATCATACTTCCTACCGATCGATATATTTATATCTTTACAATGACAAAAATCTTCGCAGTATTATAGCCGGCGAAGTCGCACGGTCTCATTTGCGTCGTACATGTATATCGATCGATCGTTATTAAGGGTTTCTCAATAACAAGAGTCAACGGCATGCGGTTTTTGGGGGTCCGACCGACAGATACCTTTTTGTTTTCTTCATAATATATCAGAATTATTCCCGGCGTCTCTTATTTCATTCATACGTTTGCATCGGTTTGTTTGAATCGCGCTTTGTTAAAAAATAACAAACAATATAAATACAGCGGTGTTTCGTTCACTTGGAGTCAAAATCTTAATCGTAGTATATACGTATTTGTACGAAGATAACCTTGGTTATACATCATAATTACCCTACTCCACATTTTGTTTAAAGGGATGCCTGTAAAGTGTCTAACTCCACGAAAATTACTTGGAGCTTCGTCGTTTCTCTTCTACCGGGTTGTTTAGCTTATGGTAAGAGAATAATGAAATAGGGTTATATTTTTTCAAATGCCCCTTTAGTATGACGATATCTATCATTCAGCTCAAGAGCGTTAATGAACGGTCATAAACCTCATAAGCGTCATACAGTAATTCGTTGTAAAAGCTGACGCATATTTTCGCTTTTTTAACCAGGAAAGCAGTGTTTTTTTTAAATGAAACTTCATCACATCATTCGGACATATCTTACAATGATTTTGGTACAGGATTGAAGTCTAAAATGTCATTTTGGGCAATATCTAACACTTTACAGGTGCAACGTTAATGTATTTTATTTTTGTCCTGATACACGATACAAGCCGTACAATCGGTTCACCTGGCGCCGCATGATGGATAGCGTATGGATTTATTTTTATCGGCACAGTTTTTTTCAGTTTGACGAAAAGGATTTGTGTTAAATGCGCTGCAGGTGTACTTTTAGTCCTCTAATTTACGAAATATTATATAAAATAATGATTTGTCATATTTTTACGCTTGGGACTATTTCCTGCTAATGTTTAACTTTTAACGTAACACGGTCGTGCATTGTAATTACTTTACAGAAACAAAGAAGGTGTATGTTAGTCCTGGTTTAAACCATGGTTTAAATGTATGAAGAGCTGCTATATAGAGTATAGACAAGTAGAAATTAGATATGACACTTTCTTATTTATATATAGGTAGGGCCGTTGGTGCTGGCTAACTAACAACACTAATTTACATTCGCCATCTGAGGACATAGACATTTTGTGTACCTTTATCAAAGATGAAAAGTAAAATGTGTGCATCCTTTCTCCATCAGCTTACACAATAACAGCGCTTCACAATAATATTGTAAACCATGGTTTAAATCACGCTTTACATAAACATTAAGCATACTGTGGTTTCTGCGAATACATTTATGTCGCAAGCAGTTATAATTGCTGTGTACATCATTATAATACATAATAGTACATCATTATTATTTGTTTAATATCTGTGCATACAGCTGCCGTAGATGAAACTAATTGCAAGCTTTCTCTTCAAAGTCAAAGTATCAGTGTATTGTGGTCTTTGACGTCCATACTATACTTGACACTCGATAATATTAAAGTGATCCGTGTAAAGTGTCAGATATTGCACAAACTGACATTTGAGACTTCAATCCTATATCAATATCATTGTAAAATAGAATTGAAAGATTTGTGAAAGTTTGAAAGAAAACGAACACTGTTTACCTAGTGAAAAAACGAATATTGAGTTCATATTTTATCACCGAATACTGATGGTCTGTTGTAGATTTGTTGCAGTAATAATCATCCGTTTGATCTTGGCGATATCCGCACCCGTGTATACAGCTACAGACGGTACGGAATTCATGGAATTTGCGCACGCTAGGCTCAAAGTTCAGTGGGTCGGGAAAATTTCCCACTCGCGCTGGCAGGACGTGTTCAGCGACGACAATTGTACTTTTTATCAAAACCGTTAGCTAACGCTTTTGAAATAGTGATTTTAAATGATAATTATCTTCATACTAACGGGACATTTGAAAAAACCGAACCCTATTTTATTCTTCTCTTACCATAAGCTAAACAACACGGCATAAGAGAAACGAGGAAGCTCCAAGTATTTTTCGTGGAGTTAGACACTTTACCTGTGTCACTTTAATCCCTATCATTCGTTCAATATGATTACACTCGCGTCAGGTTGACCCAGGGATCTGGGAGTGTACCGGTGCAAGTAGTTAATTATACACGACGTCCTTTTCGTCGCCCGTATTATGAGCATTTGATCTTCATTTTATATGCCTCATTTATTTCTGTATTTCATTCCGCGTGCATCATTCATTGGCCGTATACTCGTCGTCCCCTCGTAATTCAATCTTCGATGGTTATTAAACAGTAATGAATAACGAGGCTGGTTATAAACTCCTTTTTGGGATGTCATATTACGCACATGCCGAGCATATATCTCTCCACAATTGGATCTTTTATGGTTATTAGACGTGATGAATGATGCGGCATTATACAACTTATAGGTGAGGCATTTAATGAGGCATCCGATAAAAAGGTGTCTCGAACTCTGAAAGGTGGCCGCTAGGACAATGCCGTTAATATAATACATCACGTTCACATGAGTCCCTCAATCCAGGATAATCTCGGGCAGCATACACACAGTAGCCGTTCGACGATGTCTCGCTTTGCACACAGTGTGCCCCCTCTTTTATTTTAATTATGGCTACCCCCCCCCCCCCCCCCCCCCAACGCCAATGGGGACGACCTTTCATGACAACAGTGGATGTGTCCGCATGGCTGAACAGCCTATTTAATTATTAAGCCTCCTCTTAAATTTGAAATTTCATTTGAAGAAATGGGGAACTCTTATTAATAATTATTTTGTTTTAAGAATGAACAATAAGAGAGTTTTTGGCGCGTCTATCCACAACTGAATAATTTCACCAACATAATACAAACAACAAAAACAACAAGAATATGCACGGCTACGTTAACCCTTTACCCACAGGAGCCTGATGGGTCCTGTATTAATAAACCTTAATATGGATATCGCTAGTAGGGAAGAGGTTGATGCCCCTTGCCTGCTAGACAGAAAATCCATCTCGTTATGGGAGGTCCTTTAATATTATGACGTCATACTATCTCACATATCCCGAGAACGGGTGAGAAAAAAAAAATCGTCAAAGAACCCTCGAAACATTGGCTGATGTTTCGGACTACTTGCGTGCATTAGCCTAAGTTCATTCATTATGCAACTGTGTGTGCAAGAGCGCGGTCAGGCGGTGTTGGGATTGGAAGACAAAAAAAGTACAGCGATGGACGATTACTGAGGGTCATCATCTGACAGATATGGCACAGTCTGACAACGGTATGCACAAGGCCAAAGAAGAAACTGGACGGTCATCATCTGGCAAAAAAAGTGCCCAATGGCCTGACAGAAATGGCACAATGATTATGTAGAATGCCGCAAGGAACTAGACCAAGACTCTCATTAGTGACATATTAATTGAGCGAATCTGGACAGTGCAGCATCCCGGGAGTGCTTAGATCATATATGCGGGTACCAAATGTGACATCGAGGTCACTTAAACTATTCCTTTATCGTTTTATATATTTGATAAGTCGTTAAACCTTTTCATGTTCATCATATCATATATGTGACCTTTCACATAAACCCATTGTTCTTGGGAACCTGGTTTATCAAGAACATTGAGTCTACTGCTGCATCATACTGTAATGTGTCTAATTGGTGACATATTAATGGAATGATGTCTAGGTCATTATGAGAGCTCATGAGGGCATCAAATGTGACTTTGCCGATCTTTGCATCATTCAATGTACAGGCTTTATAATAACTACATTATGAATCGCTGCAAGGTTTCTTCTCGCACATGTTGTTGTCAAGGTCGTTGCCCTTTTTATAAAAAAGTTAAAAAGGCCACCCCAAGCTAAACAATATGAACAAACAGGACTGCATGAGCCACACAGTCATGAACCATGCCATATAATTAGTCAACGTAGAGGGCGAAACTCACAAACCACCGTGCGAACCAGCCGCATGCAACATAGAGTTGTCTATGTATGGCATGCAATCACTGCGCAGCGGAGGCGGCTTTGCTTCCACATCTATAAGCAAATCTTTCTGAGTCACTAATATAGTTAGCGCAATAGGAACTAAATGTACGACGTATGCTTTTATTATTACAACATAACATTACAGTCCGCCTCCCCGACTACTTGTATTGCTACTTGTAAGTGTAACAAATCTGCATCACAAGTATTGATTTGCTGCCCCTTCGATAGATAGAGAGGGAGTGGGGGAGAGAGACTACAAAAAACCGCGTTGCTCTATGATCTAATGAAACTATTATTTCTCACACCTCTATTCAGTCCGGTCTGGTGGGAAATATCGTATAAGATGGCCTCAAGAAATTAAGTCACTTTTTGCATTATCGTATTGATTGCGCGGGAAAATGGTGTATTTTAGAATTGCGCCTTACCTTACGGTCAGTTAGCAATCGACCAGTCCCGCCGCGTCACCGTGACACACATATCTAATTTCCCGTGAGAAACGAACAAATCGTCAACCCTTTTTTTTTAAAGCACGGTTTGGCTTTAAAGGGTTCTAGTAACTTTGTTGGCATGTGCAGAAAGTGATGAATGGTTGAAACAATGTGAAGTGTTGTGATATGATATGTCCACTGAGTAAAGTGTAGTGTGACAATTTCACGTTATATGGCCGAGTAATGATTTAAAATGCAAAGTGATATTTGCTAACTCACTGTACTGACTTTGTACACAGTTTTCACTATCCAGTAGATAGTTATAAATCTGGACACTTCGATCATACATATTTGTATAACGGAATAGAAATTTGGGCAACAAAAAGATGCTAGTATTACGATACAACAAGGTATGAGAGAACCACTAGATGTCCAATGAAAATGTGTGGATTTGGAAAATGTTACTAGATCCCTTTAAGGTATATGAGATGCTGTGCATTTACGCAATTATAGCAAAGGTATGCATAATCAGACACAACTGAAGAATAGAAATGTGTAATTGTGATTTCTTCGACTCAATAACAACACATTTTTATTGTAAACAGAGTTCGCGAAAGGTACAAATTGTATTCCGTCGTCGGGAAGGCTGCAACCTACGTATGTGAAGGTCGAACTGTATTAATTGCATATAGGCCTACATGTAATTTGCTTGATGTGGGGAAAATCACAACACGAGCTGACTTATACAGAAATAAAAGCATTAATATCAAATTAAAATAAACACACTATTATGATTCAACTACATGTAGTAACCAAGGCACGTTACTTTATCCACATTTTGCTTCGAACCCGTGAGTACCGGGTGTCACCGATCACGTATAGAGTACGTAAAAAGCACGCAGACGGGCATATAACGGGTTAAAGTGTCTTACTCCACGAAAATTACTTGGAGCTTCCTCGTTTCTCTTCTACCGTGTTGTTTAGCTTATGGTAAGAGAAGAATTAAAATAGTGTTAGATTTTTTTTTAAATGCCCCTTTAGTATGACGATATCTATCATTCAGCTCAAGAGCGTTAATGAACGGTCATAAGCCTCATAAACGTCATACAGTAATTCGTTGTAAAAGCTGACGCATATTTCCAGGACAGCAGTGTTCTTTTTCAATGAAACTTTCACACATCATTCGGACATATCTTACAATGATTTTGGTACAGGATTGAAGGCTCAAATGTCATTTTGGGCAATATCTGACACTTTACAGGTGCAACTTTAAGTGTATTTGGTGGGCAGGTGGGTAAATGCGTTTTACTTCTGATTCAAGCCCTGAAGGGTATTCACAGAAATGGGGATTTCTGCGACTACCTTTATAATTAGCAGATAAATGGTTTGGTGTGATTTAATTTTTTACCCATTTCGCATTTGTCTTGTGACGATTAAGCCATTTCATTTGAACGGCTGGTGCGTTAACAGTAACAGTATCTAGGGGATATACAGAGTAACATGCATAATCTACGGGGAATGGCTTGAATTTAATGAAGAAGTTAATTTCAAAAGGCGCTAAATCCCCTATCCAGAACTTGACGTAATAACGTATACATGACCAATAACGTATCTAACTATACATTAAAGGACACGATTTAGGACAATTTGCGCAAACGAAAACAAAGTATATAAAACAAATAATTTTGTCATGTTCCTATAAAGCATAAGTACAAAGAGGTACACAATAGCTCTTCTCTCAAAGCTATTCTTAAAGCTCTTATCTCAAAGTTAATTAGGTAGATTTACAACATTTTGGAATTAAGCTCTTTATCATAATCGTTTTCCCAAAATATAGAAACAATCTATGTTGTTATGTTAACAGGTGGATCGTATTGATCTTTCTTCCGTGATCGATTCCAAGAAAGGCCTTATGGGATTTGAAAGTTGATATCATTACACTTCAGTTGTTCATTTGTTTTTTCTAAATTGTAAAAAAAAAAAATTTGTGTGAAACTTTGAGCGCACGATTAATCCCTAGTAGTCTAATGCCCGGCGCAGACAGGGCCGACTCGACTGGTTGTCATTCCGATCGGCTCAGTTTTCAGTGCCTCGCGACACACATTTTGCCAGTCGAGAGACAGTCGGATGCAAGTCGGGGCCTATTCAACACGATGAATCGGCTCCGTCCGACCGGGCCCGACTCTAGCCTGATTGAAACCAGTCGGATCGGGTCGAGTCGGCTCTGTCTGTAGAGGGCTTTACGCTACTAGTAGTATAGACAAGAACTGAATGCACAATTTATATATGAAAGTTACCGATGTAATTATCATAAAATATATCAAGACTATTCACAATTTTGTTTTGAGACATGATGATAATTATGTTAATATGCCTGTATTATTTTGTTTATGAAATTAGTGAAGAATATCTGGCATCGCCGGGAATCGAACCGGAGACCTATGGATTGCTAGACGGTTGCTGGCACTACTGGGCTTCAACGCGCTCTCTTTGATGTTACTTCCTGGAAATCATTTCCTTTATGATATAATTATTTCCCTGAAACAATTTACAATGCTTGTGCTATTGTAGAAGCTATAAACCTAACACGAACCCGAATGATCTAGGACATTACATCAACGTCGAGGAAGTTCACACGAAGTGATGCAGATTTTTACAATAATTATGTAATAATAATGATAATAATAATGTTTCAATTTATATAGCGCCTAAATATGAATAATCTCTAAACGCTTCACATTCATTGTGCTATGTTAAGCATATGTTGTTTGTCCATGAATACATTGTCAGTGATTATGATCATAATTATTATTGCTGTTATTGTTTTTATTTTATTTGTTTACAGGTGAACAGTTTCGTGGGTGCGTTTCACGACGCCGTGCTGATGTACGCACAGGCACTGAACGAGACCTTTGATGACCCGGAAGCAGATCCTCGCGATGGGGCAGGGGTTACGCACCGGATGTGGAACAGAACGTTCGAAGGTAAGACAATAGACCCTTTACTAACATTTAAATATTATAAAATCACAAGAAGACAAAGCACAAACTTTAATAAACACTATGCTAGAAAACTCACCCATAAAAAGCAAATGCATATAATTATTATATAAAACATAATATATATAACTATTACAAAACATTATATTACCACACACAAACATGTGCAGTGTAACTTTAACTCAACTTACATAGGCATACATTATAAGCATAATGATAATAATATTAAATACAAAATGTATTCAAATTTGTTACCAGGAATATCCGGGAAAATCCATATCGACGAGAAAGGGGATCGCGATGCGGACTACTCCCTGTTAGAGATGACGGACTGGGAGAACGGAACATTCGAGGTAGGAACCAAAATAATATCCATTCATATCATGTTTCCTGTTATTGGTAAAGCTTGAGGCAAAGCAGAAATCCACCCCTCCCCCCCCCCCCCTACCCCCATCATTGACCCTGCAGGGATCTCACTATCTCGCCGCCCTCCTGAAGGGAAACATAATGTAATAATAATGTTTGATTTATATAGCGCGTAATATGATGCAATTTCATCTCTAAGTGTTTGACATTATTGTTACCCCTATTATTACATAATATATAATTCTGGAACTGACTACCCCCCTCCTTTATTAAGAACATACTTATGCAACCCCCCCCCCCCCCCCCCCCCCCAACATAAATTATTTCCCATGTCCCCGCCTCATCCCCTCTTGTTGGTTAGGAAAACATAATTATAATTTAGTTGCTTTTTAAAATTTAGTTTGGACTCCCGCTGCGCCTTCCCACCCCTCTTTCCCGTCTGTCCCGTCTGTTCTAATATAAACCCTGGCTGCACTACGAAATCCATTAAATCCATCATTTATGTCCACTAATAAAGATAGAAACCATTAGTTTATTCATTTATAGCGGAATAAAATTGGAATTCCATTTGCATGTTTGCGTTGTTGTGAGTTGCTGCTTTAAACTCAGAAGTCGAGTTGATGGAGTTAATAATTATGTAGATAGATGAATCGGTCCAAGATTATGAATATTATGATTGGTGTTTGTGTATATATGATTATGTTCGTATGTACTATGCGAGTATGTTTATGTGTATTTCTGATTATCTGCATGTAATAATTGTATGTACGTTTTGACGTGTTAGAGCGTGTGTTGAGTGTGCGATGTTGCTGTAACCAAGGAGGTATAAGCTTCCTAATACCTCCTTGCTGTAACTGAACATTTCTTGTTTTCAAACTATAAGTATGAGTGCCTTGTATCGGTCTTATCAACTTTATGGGAGTCACGTTAACGTCATAACGAGTTAACGTATGTATACACAGAACCTATAAACCTCGGTATACCTTCCCTCACAAGCACACGAATTAAAATTGAATGACCAGCAGACGAATAAGAACAGCGCCATCTGCGTCTGATTCTTGCTAATTCTAGGCAAAACATCCTGTACTAGATATTGCTGCTCTCGGATAGCCAACTGTGAAGGTCCGGTCACATATCACCGGATAACGTAAACAGATGACTGACGGGGAGTTATACATTTTCAATCCGTTCGTCTCCATGCGTTTTATGTCCGTTCCTTGTCAGGCGATTTACGTTGTTCTATCCGGCGGAATGTTTTGTGCATGAACCAATGGAGACGACTTTCACCACCGGTTAATTTCGAGAAAAAAATATATTCGCCGGGCGTCCGTTAACGATATCCAGTGATATGTGACCGGTCCTTAACCGCTGTGTAGCAAACGTGCGTGATTAAATGTCCCTCTCCACTCTTCACGCCATTCCATTTGAATTATATACGCATCACAGTTGAGCAACCTTTTTTTCGAAACAAGCTATGTCATTGTTAACTAGAACGATTCTATCGATACAGCCGTATGGGACTTTCATTATAAAGAAAACGTGCCTTGTTTTTTTAAAATAAAGTATCCATCCTTTGGGGTAATATTAAACAATGTTGTTGAATGTGACTCGTAAACAATATGGATAACGAGAACATGTTTACAAGTATCAAGTTGAGTGGTTCATTTTGTCCCTTTGTTTTTGTTTTGTTTGTTTAGATCTGCAGGCAACGAACTCCAATTATATTAACGAAACTAGAAACAAAAACAATATTGATTTAATTCTGTAAATTAATTTTATAAGTAAGCTTTCCCCTGTGGCTAGCGGCTTGTTTTTGCTCAATCCATTTCAACAAGGCACCAATCGTAAACAAGGAGAAGAAAAATTAAATGATAGTGGACATAAAAATACAGTCATAATCGGATTCTGGTGATTTCAAGTACATGACTGCATGTTCGATAGTTTATTTGTATGTGTTTGCAATCTGAGCGAATATCCGTTGAAAAACGAGCCCGATTCGCTTCCAGTCGCCCACATATTGTATGATTTGATTAAAAACGGTGTGAATTTCTGGCGCTGACCAACGTAAACAAAATTATTGCTCGCACATAGATCGGCACGATGCCATGCCGTTCCACGAAGTTTGTGCATTCCATCGGGCATCCTGGCTAATTGCAATCATACTAATTATTATGAATTTGATTTTAATTTAAAGGGATAATTGAGTTCTGGTAAGGAGAGTACAGTTTTAGTGAAACTGAATTTTAGTAACCAAAACCTGCATCATTACATTACAAACTAATAGTTATAACTAGAAAGGAACACAAAATTACAAATGACGTAGTAAAGATCATGTTATCATTCAAAAAGAGCCGTTAAAACGTAAGAGGGCGCTCTCTAAACACTCATCGGTTTTAACCATTTTGAATAAAATATTGTGCATGTGATGCTTTGTTGAAATAGTGATTAGATAGAGAAATAACCAACAACTATTTAAATACCTATTATGTAACTTTTTGAAAAGAGAAAGCATTTTTTTGAATTTTTAACGGCTGGTTCAAAATTCTCTATTAAACCCGGGGCCCCGGGTTTATTACAAATTGTTATATTTATGGATATTTCAGCTGTTTCTGAACCGATTTTGATCAAACAAAGATGATTTCATTGTTTAAATATTATGCTCTTTCAAATTTTACACTCAGTTTTTCATTACCTCACAAACCAATTAAGTAGTCTAGCGCCCTCTCTACCAAAACTCAACTTTCCCTTTAACTCAAGTTCATTTTCCATTTCCAACAAATTGCACACTTCAAATAATTTAAATTTGTTAGCAACATTTTAGCTATATTTCATCAAAAGTGTTGTGCATCACGATTCTCTTTTTGAAGCGAGTTTCGTCATCTTTTTTTCTTCTGAACATTCAACTGCAAAGTAATAACAAACACAGCACTATATAGGTGGTATAAGAAAAACGGGCAAAACAATGCTGTTGTTAGCCCATTTGCCCACAGAAACGGGTCGTTTTGTGTTTAATCTGTTTTAGGATCGCGGCATTTTGGTGGGAACCTGCATTTAAAATAAAGTTTCGAGTAACATATTAACGTATTAAAGGGACAGATCCACTTTTACAAAACGTCTGAACAGCTTTCAGTTGACGGATGGGGATCAATGTAACACGCCAAAAAAAAATCAGAGCGAACAGCCCTCTAATTTGGATTCTACGAATGAAAAACGAATGCGTCCCTCCATTTAAACTATATATCGGTCAATAAAGGAGTTCAACTGATTTAGCATAATATTACAACAATATAGTACTAATTCTCGTAAAGGTATTGTGAAGCCGACATTTGTTAACGTATGTCACGGAAAAATATCCCCAAAAGAAAGAATATATAATTACATGTAGTCAGTTTAAGCGAAGTTTGGGTATTTTGCTTGGTAAACGCTCACACATTAGTACTTATGCGCGGCTCACGTAGCTAGCGCTGGTCACGTAGGGGTCATGCATACCGATCTGGCACTCCGTGAAATCTATGTACGAACTTACTCACCGGCCGAAAATACGTATGTACCTAATTAACCGACGTCCCTCAGTTTATTCAGTTTTAGGTCTATAACTCCACGAAAAAGAGATTTCAAGCCCTAATTTTTTCAGGCATGCTATTAAATGACATTTCCTTTCATATAAGACAATAACCTCGCAACTTTTGAATTTTGGCTTGCAAAAGTGGATCTCTCCCTTTAATAGTACACAGACCAGAAATAGCGATAAGACACCCCTGCCGCAGATGGCGCTATTCACTTTTTAAACGTCGACATCTAGAGAATCTACGGTAGATGAAGACGCATTGTCGTGCCTATAGTATGCTGTAACTGAACGCCGTGAATAAACAAGGGAAATACGTTGGCCACTCAAACCATTGACAGTAAGCGGACGAGTGTATGAGAGAGGGAGATAACAGATCGGTGCCTCGATGGTGTTCATGTAGCTAGGGGGTTAGGGGACGGGTGTCAAGGGGTGTGGGTGGGTGGGTGTGGTCGGCGCTCCTCATGCACGTCAAGTCATGGTGTTACCCTCCCCTGCCCCCCCCCCCCCCCCTCCCCCGCCCCCTGCTGTTCCTTCCCCTGTATTGGTTGGACAAATAAAGAAAATACATTGCAACTTGTTTTTATTATGGGGCTCACGCTGCCTCCCTCAGAAGAAATTTATCCCCCCCCCCTCCCTCTTCACCCCTTGCCCCCGTCTTGTGAGGAGCTGGCTACGCCTCCCGGGGCGGGGGAGGGGGGGGGGGGATGGTGGCGAGATAGACTCGAGAGTTAACTGATCAGGGAGATAAGGGGTTTTAGATTTCAAGGTGATGAATTTTCATCGCTACACTCTGGTGGAGTCGACATGCACATGCACGGTGAATAAAGCCGCTCAAAAAACCACATAATATTATTCATTGAGCAGCAATGCGACGCCATGCAATGCCAAACATTTATGCATTAGTATACTGAGAGCAAAACACAACTGAAGTGGAAAAGGAAACGAGGGAGAAAACAACAAATCAACAAAATCAAGTGTGTATGCGCCTCCCACATCACACACGCTCAACAACAAAAAGATCAATCGTTAAAAGTATTGCCACATCGATCCGGTCACTGGTCCCTAGTCTTGTTGGCGGCGTCACACTCCCCCCCTATCGCCACGAGCCACTCCCGGGGGAGTTCGGGGGAGACTTCCTGGGGGTGGTCGTGCCTCTACCGTCCCAAACGTCACGTTCACAACCGGCCAGTATACATAGGGCAATGCTTTCAGCGCACTTCCGTCAAGTGCGCGTGCTCGCACACAATTGTACTATGTTTTCTTGGGCTCCTTATAGTAATGTATTATTATAGGGGAGGTCATATTTTCGGGGTTACGTCCATCGTTTTTGTATATTATCTTGGGTACATTATACAGTGAGGGACTTAACGTGATGGGAGGTATCTCTATTGATTAGCTGTAAGTTTATTGTCTTTTTCTTCTTACAAAAAGGACACGTCTATATTTATTGTTATTCCTCTGATGGTGATTTCAGTCGAACTTATCCCATTTAAGCCTCCGCCTCAGTCTCGATCACCTTTTCTGTTTTCGTTTGTGGTTATCTGTATAATATTATCTACATGATTTCTTTTCTGTTCCTCTATCCTCTATATTATCGTACCAAGGCCACTTTCGGGGGGGGGGGGGGGGGGGTGGTCAGAAGCGTTTTCGCATTACCCCCATATAAGTATTTTGTTTATTAAAGAAGATTATTTCATGATTCATGATTCATGATTGACATCACAAAATGGTAGCAAAACATATAATTAGGTGTTGTTCTTTGCCTGATGGTCCCCTTTAAAGGCAGCCCCTCCTGGTATGTCTTGATTTTGCCCACCCCCCACCCCCCCCCCCCCTCCAAAACAACCGGGCTCATTTACATATGTTTATTATGTCCAATAATGTAGTGATTTTGCCTGAAAATTCGTGATGTATTTTACCCTCAAAAAGGGTGTTTTTTGCCCCCCTGCCCCCTTCCCCCCCCCTGCCCCCTCCCCCCCCCCCCCCCCCGCCCCCTCCCCCCCCGCCCCCTTCCTCCTTCCCCCCTTTCCACGTAGGAATTGTTCACGCTGTACGGTGGTTGAGCCTGCCCATTTAATCTGGTGATGAAGGACGATAAATCACTTTCAAATCGCATTAATATAGATCCGACGCACCATTTAATAAATTGGATCGAAAAGTGGCGTTGCTTTTGTATACTATAACCCATGGACTGCGGATGCCAGGTAAGAACAGTATTGTCACTCATTTGGAATACACTGAATTGGGAGGCAGTGGGTTGAATACAATATACAAATTATATTTAAAAAAAGAGATTACCGTACCCGCATTGACGCAACAACAAAAAATGAAGAAAGAAAGAATTACTCTTCATGTGATAATGACTGTATCCTTGAACGAGAAAATCAACTCAGCGGAACAAATTGATATGATTTTCATTTCCCCGTGCATGAGTAATAATCAAGTCAGAACGTTTCAAAGTGAGTTTCTGCTTAGTAAACCAACCCCCTTGTGTCTTCATACTTCATTTATTATATAATGGGTGTATAATATTGTCTTGGGAAATGTCATTCATTTGCAGAGGCGGCGAGGCGCAGACATATGGGACAAAGGGGGCCGTGGGAAAGTACCACCGTTAGAATAATGTAACATACCACCCCCGGCCCCCCCCCCCCCCCCCACCCCACCCCCCGTAACTGCAGCTGGTATGTTAGAAGAATGAACAGTATCAAAATGATAATAATATAACACTAAGGACGATTTATTAAATAACAGACATCATTGTTTACTGTATATTATAGTTACGTTTTTTGTCGTTAAACTCTTTGGGAGGGAGGGGTCTACCGGTATGTTCAGAACTTAGCTTACAAACAACAAGTATGTTTCCATTATGTAGATGTTTGACGCATCATGATCACACCCTATTTCATTTTTAGTTTATTAAATATACTTTTATCGATATCGAAGAATGTCTGGATTGTGCAATTTTGAATGAAGTTACTCTGCATTGGTTACTTGGCACCGATTTGTAATGTGATTTAAGCGATTTACATTTGACGCCATACGGTAGTTGATGCATTTTATTTGTAAAAAAACTAGTCAGCATATGGTTTTATTTACCATGTTTACGTGACTTCGCGCCAAGTGGCGGGAACCGTAAGTCGTGACGCATCCGGGGTAAACACAGATGATGCGACAACCAAGGGGGTGTGGTTTTACATGAGAGGGGGTACACTAGGGATTATCATGTTAAAGGACATCAAGCGTGGGGATGTTACACAGCGGGTCGCCATTTTGAACTAGGCTTGTTTGCGCGCACCACATGACACTGAGCTAACGTGCATTACGCACCGTGCGCAACGCGTACGCAAGATGGCGCCGCGCATCTGATTTGACGAATCTGAACTACCTTAAGAGTCTGGGAGTCCTCTAGAGGAGTAAAACAAATGTAGCTCTCTTTAACCCATGATTCAAATAATATACACATTGATAATTATTATGTAATCGCCGATTCTATGAATTGAAATGCATGACTGTTTTAGTATAATAATAATAATGCCGTCTTTACGATAAAAGTGCCGAAACCATACATTAATTAAATTGTCAACTTCAATTGAGGAAAGAGGGAAGGGGGGGGGGGGGGGGGGGGCAAAACGCTATATAGCATCCCTTACCCCTCCCTTTATCTACATCTACACTAATCGAACCATAATATTGATGAGGGGGGAAAGAGTTGTGCTAACATAAAATCATGAAAATTCCGCCAATTATTTTTATCAGACAAAATCAAATAATAATCATGTTAGCATGCATATACGTCACAATACAAGATTTGGTAGCAGATGTATCGATGCGAACAGTTTGTATTTTATAAACAAGAAGATGTAATGAATTTTTGATGTTGGTAATTTGTTTTTATCGACTAATAAACAGTGACCATTTTTATAAGCACTACGTTATATTGGTGGGGGTGGGTAATATAATGTCCTTTATGGAGTTTTAATAATGCGTGCGTTTTAATCGCCTACTTGGGGATTGAATTATGGACAATTCTAAAACCATTAGTCACATGTTATTACACCCTCGCTCCCAATTCCAGAGATTTATGAGAGTTTTCGTGTTCTACAAATTGGACGGAAGATAAATGGGCCCTATATTATACTAGGGGTCCATTCGCGGCCGATTTTGAATAGCTTTTATCGTCCTTAATTGTCGATTATATACGATACATCAAACTTGTGATCATTGATCGTATAGATGGCTCACTGTTTTTCATAAAGTTCCTTGGTCCTGAGTTATTATGGTTGAATTATGATTTACATTTATATTGAAATGCGCCTCGCCTAATATTAATAACCTATATAGCAGATACAATGTGATTAAAAAAACAATATCATTTAAAATCGTTTATGAGTGTTGTAAATAATGCATGTCAAATTATAACTGATTATCTCTCGCTCGGCGTATACACACACATCTTCCCAGTAAAATGTAAAATGCATTTTTTTGTGCAATAAGTAGGGCACGGATTATGAACGATCATAAAGTAGTTCTATACAAAAGCTGTATGTCTGTTGTTGTTGCTTTTTCATGTTTAAAAATCCGCATATTTATTGTGCCGGACGTTCTGTAGTTATTTTAAGTTCATGATTTGTATTGTTCTGTTGAAATAAAAATACATAAAGGTGTAAATAACAATACTGGAAAAGAGGTTAACAAAAAAAACTGATCGTAGGCGTTATTTTCGAAAAAGTAGAAAACTGCCCCGGAGCGGCCGCAGGTGGCTCCCTTTCACAAACATCAACAGGGTCTCCTTTGTCCCTTTAGGCCTGATTGGAAAGATAGCTTCTGCCGCTGCTGCTGCTGTTGCTACAATCTGACATTATGCGCAATAAAAACGCCAACGCCATGATACTCCAAAAAAAACCTCGCCTTTATTGAAATGCTTTGCCAGGAAATAATAACACAAATAAAGCTTGGGGATTTTCACTTATTATATTGGAACTCTCCTCAAAATGAAACTGACACCACTCAAATGTGTTGGGCATCAGGAATCAATTTGGAAAGTGCGACTGTTTCATGTGTCGTATCATATATAGAGAGTATAAAGCAATTTAAACGAAAGGGCCTGTCTATTTTTCACTCGTTGCATATGACGCAGACTTTATAAACTGCATGGATTGGGTGATATTGATAAGAGCACGCTGCCAATAAATATATGTTGATGAAAAATTTAAGGGACGTGTGGATACAAATCACTAAAGCTATATACCACACTCTCGCTGTCTCTTTGCATATCTTTCCCTTCCATATTGCCAGCTATAATTACCATTTTCTCGCTATCCCTATCTATTCCTTCCTCTCCATCTTCTCTCTTCATTTTGTTTCTTTTATTTTAGTGTTATTCTCTTTCTTTCTCCATCCATCTCTTTCTATTCTTTTCCTTTTATGTAAGATTCTTTAATTGTAAACCTTTGACTTTGATTTATAATTTGTAAATAAAGTTATTATTTGAAAAGTAAGAAAGCTAATTATTCTTCTTTTTGTTTCTTTTTCTTATTCTTCTTCTTTTTTTTCTTCTCTTTTTCTTATTCTTCTTCTCCTTTTTCATGATGCTTCTCATCATCCTCTCTCCCATCTCATGTTTCATTTTCTTATGATTCTCCCGTTTCTTTTTTGGTTATTCTGCATGCCTTCTTCAATCCTGAAGACTCTTTCTCTCTATGGATCTCTCACATTCTATTTCTACCCCTCTCTAAATTCTTCTTAGCATCCTTCTCTTCTCTTCATCTCATCCTCTTCCTCTATATTTAATTATCTCCTTCCCTTTCTCTGTATCCCCCTAGCCCTTCCTCTTCGGTTCAT
Organism: Echinarachnius parma; assembly: GCA_037951105.1. Taxonomy (NCBI): domain Eukaryota; kingdom Metazoa; phylum Echinodermata; class Echinoidea; order Clypeasteroida; family Echinarachniidae; genus Echinarachnius; species Echinarachnius parma. The sequence goes on from JBAMJV010001925.1 coordinate 78,178, forward strand.
TCTCTGTCCATGGGTCGAGCATTGCCCGCGTTACCATGGTTACCCTTTCCCCTCTCCGTTTCGCTTTTCTCCCGTAAATTAATTTAAGTTTGAATAGAACGTTTGTGTGGGGTCACGTAAATACCTACATCAAACCAGAACAAATTTGACAATACCGAATGTATATTTCAGATTCAAATTAATTGTATTGTCATGTTTCATAAGCACAACATGTTGGTTCAAACTATTTAATAACACTCCTCTTAAAAAATGTATAGACCAATTGAAGATGTATACATATATTACATAACGGAATTAAATTAAATATCGCAATGGTTACAACAAACGTGTGTATATATAATTCTGTTGGTTCTCTCATGAGTGTGGTCAGACACAAATACAATAGGGTTTAAATCCGGTCAGATCTATGACAAACCGGTGAAACATAATAATATTTGGGTTTAAGGAACATGAAATAATGAAACAGTATGGAAATATATTATTCAAAAGAAAAGGTATCACAAATCACGATTCATAGTTGCATGTGGCCTACATTTCTTTTAGTAACTCTTATGTTTATGTTCTATATATTATGTGCCAAAGATGCCGAAGGCTTATTTTTATGTTAGGTTTTAGTCCTCTTGACTTGAGTGCGTTAACCATACGATGTCCCAACTATACTCCCTACATTGTAGGGTTACTGTTCGTCACACGTGACTGTTTTTATTACCCCCTATCGCGGTGCTTAGAGGGTTAAGAGCGTACCCCCTAAATAGGCCAAGACTGTCCTTTTATGCTTGGTGGGTAAACAATCTCACTATGTCAGTCCCATTTACCGTTTCTGCCTCAAGTTATAGGTTTTTACGCCACTGGCGTATATAGGTAAAGAGATTGCACCCCTTGCTTGTCGATTTTGTCCCCCTCTTAAGATTATTACACCCCATCTTAAAATCATTCCACCCCTCTTTGAAGTATTCCACCCCCTCTTTATAAAATGTTTACCCCCCCCCCCCCCCCCCCCCTCTAATTCCATCCTCCCCACTTATCACTGGGAGGCAAAACACATAAGGAACATGATAGCACTGTAATGTTTGTATGTTTATAATGTATATTATGTATCTAAAGTGTCCCGTATGCCCCTTATCTAGGATAATTCGAGCTCCGCCACGAACATGATAACTATAGTCGGTTTAATGTTTGATTCCGAAGAAAGGGAAGTAAGAAACCCAAGATAAAGAAGAGAAAGAAAACGCCAACGTGTTTCTTGTTGCTGCCACATACCGCACTTTGCATGATATAGCAGTGTTAAAATGAGACAAGACAACACGTGTAACGCCGTCGGCGATTCGGACCCTGCCTGGTGTTAATTTCGGTGTTATCTGATTCGCCTATCGATCTTGCTTTTGGTGCAAATTTGCTATAATCATTGGGTTAACATGGCTGTTTTTCCTCATGTTATCATATTAAAGAACTGGTGTTAATCTGTAATTATGATCTGTCGAAGAGGAGGCTGACAATCACATTGACAAGTGAGACCCGAATACTGACAGGGGGCATCCGGCTAACGAGATGTAAATGATAGTGCTACCTGATTCGCTTTTCGATCTTGTTTAGTTGTTTGTCTTTAAATAAATAAATAAAATAAATATAGGATATTTATATTGCGCAATATCCACCTAATATAAGGTGCTCAAAGCGCTTATATTATTATCCCTGGTCATTCGGTACAGTTCAGACCCGCACAATGATATTGTACACATTCGCCTCACGATCTTGTTTCGGTATACAGGATCCTGTCCGTGGTAATCACTATAGTGAACTCGAGTACCTATTTAATATAATTTAAAATGATGAAAACTTAACAAGTTATTCTTCAGAAATTTTCGAAAATAAGATGCAATAACTATGATAATTCACATAATGTAATCCAAATTACCAAAACAGTATTTTTGAAAATATTCAACAAGTTTAGAGCGAAGTTGGCAGAGATTTTGCATTAATGATTTGAACGTCCATCATGAGACATACTGATTAACCACCTCTCTCCTCCTCTCGCTCTTGGTAAAAACAAAACAAGCAAGTATTATTATTTTTTGTAATCAATAGTGAGATTCTAGCACCATCCTTGCAGCATTGTATTACATCAGAAATATAATTATTGGAGTCGATTTATCGCATTTTTGTTTCGTCTAGCCACAGACTGCACGCTATCTAGATGGCACGTATAGCTAATCAGGAGCTGATTCTTTAGTCAGCTCCTGACTAGCTATACGACGGAAATTGTCGGAAATTGTGTGTCTGAACGCTCACTCAACGAAACGTCGTATAAAGAATCATGATTAACGAAACGGGGGTTCGAGCATCGTTTCGTACGAGAGCTGACTAAAGAATCACGCTCGTTTTGTGTGTGAACGCCCGGTCGATTCGTTAATCATGATTCTTTATACGACTTTTCGTTAGTCATGATTCTTTAGTCATGATTTCGGAATGAAATATGTTTGTGTGTGAACACGCAGTTATTCCCAAACCTCCTTGCGACGGCAAACCGATCGCAAAGATCAATAAAGAGGAGCTTGTATGTTATTTGTTTTCCCTGAACCTCATTTGCATGGTATATATACAGCGCAAGCATCAAGTTACGACTGTCTTTAGCATCCACCGTGAATAACCGGTGGTGCCTCGTCAGCATCGCATGCATGCATTAACATGGCACACACTATTGGGCAATAATTATTAAAGCCTTTTTTTGCATGCTATAAATTTGAAACAAAAACACTGGAAAGGTCGCTGTATAACTGTTATAGGACATGGTAGGTCGTGCAGTATTCTATATACCATTGGGTTACGGTGAAAATGTTTGACAATTTGAGAGAGTCAACAGAATCACTGAATGATCCTATAGCAACATATCGTGGCAAAATCAACGTATTTTAAGGTAACCTCATGGTGAAGGCGGGAAGTTTGATATCCTGACAGTAATTTTCAACCCCCCTGACAACAACAAAATCTCGTAATCTCATTCATGTAGCAGTCGATTTACGTACTTGTTTAGTAGCATTATGCATATTTGACTTACAAAATTACATGTTTACAAGTTGAAAGCTTCTTAAAAAAACCGCCGTCTACGAACTCATAAATCGTGTGTAACGGCTTCGTATTAACGTTCAGGATGTTGTTTAGTAGGAAAATCATGCAGTTTACTTTCCCGGCTTTGGAATACGTTATGCATCGCGACATGACAAGCAAATATCAACAGGTCGTTTTTTTTGCAGTTTTGGTTTTAAAATGAAGGTCGGTGGGTTGGGGGTATTTGCAAAGTATGTGCATAATTTGCGTCGGCTTTGTATATTTAAGTTTCGAGTATATAGCGGACCTCTTATACACAACACAGTGTTGTTCATAAATATAATACTTAACATATGAATAATTTTGCGTTCTGGTGCCAATGATATTGATTTCTGTTTAATGTTTTGGTTGCGGGAGACATGCGGTCGGAATCCACCGCAGATCTTGTCTCGTACGATCGTCGACATTATTGTAAACCACAATGTTGGAATGTTATGATCAGATGTTGAGAGAAATCATACATAATCATAATAAAATTCTAAAAACAGGGCGCATGGCATATTTTTTTTTCAGAATCACAACATTTTAGCGACTGTGGAAACTTTCTCCATTAATGATTGCAGTAGCCCCTTTTCGTGACAGTTGCTGTATTTTTAATCAAGAAGTATGTTCCTTCTTTTGTGTCATAAGAGAGAGTGGGAAAGAGAGAGTCAAAACGTGTTTGCACATCCATTGCACAGGCTAAAATGCTCCCCAGGGAGTTCACATAATGCACGCTATGTACTTGATTTATTGCAGTATGAATTGTATCCGATGGCCGGGGTGATAACATCAGACGTGGGGGGTCCTCTGGGAGAACGGCGCAAAAATGCTTTAGAGGCTAGCTTGGGGTACACCAACTTATAAATACAATTATTATTATCTTGTTGATGGTGATTTTGTTTGTTTGTGATCAAGGATTGCCGCATAAAGAGTGCGGTTCTTGCTATGAAATTTTAAAGAGTTGTTGGATATTTTCAAGCCTTTAATATGACTTGTATCCATAATTATATTTCCCATATTTAAAAAGTATTTTTGGTATAATGATGCGCGTATGAGTGAGCCCTGGTATGGTGTTTCTACCCACTTTTAATATTTCATTATGATCCTTAATTTTGTCCGTACAAACAGTGTTGGCAACTTGATTAATGTCGGTGAATTATGACGATACATGAGGGAAGTGAGATGCGAATGTGATCGTTTTCTTAAATAATACACAATCGACCTTGACTGTTTGCTCGTGTTGTATCAATAGGCAACGAATATGAGATACAAAGAGACTAAATAAAGCATGAAGAAAAGTTTATAAGAAAAAGGAATGTTACACAAGAAAGTGACATTTCCACAAATCGATGGAATTATTTATTTGTTCGCAACGAAAGGAAATGTTATACGCTTGCCATGATGACATTTTCATGTGATCAATGAAATCTGTCATGCGAAGAACTAAATGTTTATTCCTCTTCCAGCATGTTGGATCATTGGAGGGAAAAGAAGGAATAACGAAAACAAGCTATGAATATTTCATGCACGGGACGTGCTTTTCATTCAATATGGTCTTGAAATCATTAGGCAACTCTCTGTACATAGTACGATACGATACAAGGCAAGTGCAGCAGTGTACAGTAGCGCAAGTGAATTGTACGTGTAACGAATGTACCTACCTCTGAGTGATTGCAGAGTTTTCTATGCGTTGTGGGTATGCAGGCATGGTGCCACAGTCTGATGCGTGCAATATGGACGTGTACGTTGAGTGAATGTAAAACCAAGCGTGCATATTTGACATGCATTGTAATTTCACTTCTTCATAAGATGTGGACATAGCGAATTAATTATGTTATGTTTGTCACTTTGTCTGCGTGGCTTAAAGGGATCTAGTAACTTTGTTGGCATGTGCAGAAAGTGATGAATGCTTGGTAAAAAATTGTGTATTTTTGTGATTTTATATTTCAACTGGGTATTGGGTGAAAGTGTTAAAGGGGACCAACGGGCAAATAACAACACATTACTACATGTTTTGGTACTGTTTTGTGATATCAAATAGATACCTAACATTTTGCAAAGGGTTGAGTAATTCATAAACAAAGCAATTAATTTCCACCACTTACGGAACCACTACTATTTCCTGGTTCCTGGTTTGCGAGTGCGCCAATTCTACTCACGCGTACGTTTGTAGGCAATATAATTCCGAGCGATTCGCTTGCTGCACCCGCAGTAGTCTACACAATTCAGACCGCATAAACGCATGCTTTAGAATGGTGATGCGGTTTCCAATTATATATATTTTTTTCTTCAAACATATTTGTGTGAACTTGTTGATGGAATGGAATACTAAAGATGTTACCTTTCTAGTATACAAATATTAGTTTTGGGTGGTGGTACCCTTTAAGTTAAATGGATGTTATATGACCGAGTAATGAGCAAAAATGCATAGTAATATTCCTTTACTCATTGCACTGATTTTGTACAGAGTTGTAACTATCCAGTGGATAGTTAGAAATCCGAACACTTAAATCGTTCACATCGTTTTAACGAAAGTGATATTTGAAGAAGAAAAAACCCGCATTCCATGATTATATTGGTAATACGGATACAACAAGGTATGAGAGAACCAACAATACTTATAGTTAGTTTTGTGGATTTTTTGCAATATTACTAGATCCATTTAAAGCGCTCTTTTCTTGAGATGTTTGGTCAAATAATACGTTGTACTAAACTTGTTGAGGTGGTCAATGTAATGCGTAAAAACTTACATTGTACACGATAAATAATAATAATAATATGAATTATCCCACTCTAAAGAAACTTACTCAAGGCGCTACAAGATTACAAAAACAAAGAACATTTTAACACAGTTGTCTCTCTACAGAATTTTTAAAATGTCATTATACAATTATTATTACAATTTAATCTGCTACTGGGTTTCTTTTACCTCAGCACATCGAACGATATGAAGTATGAACAACATATTATGCATAACACAGAGGTGTTTTTATTATGTTTAAAAATGCATTATTTATATTGACAGTATATATGGTCTTGTAACGTCCAGATGCAAACTAATTGAACATAATCTTATTAATTGTGTCACGCTATTGTTCAATAATATATCAGTCTATTTAAAGTGGGGTTATACACGGTGTCGATACAAGCTGCATTTATTGAATAGAAAGTATAGAACACACACTGGAAGGTGAAGGCTGAAGGAATACGCTCACAAAGTAATAGATAACGAAGACGACCTCGGTTTGAAAAAAGAAGACAAAAAGGAGCCGACGTTTCAGTGTTTAATTATTTATTTTCGTAGTAGCTAGCGTTCTCAGTTATACCACCTGAGAATATAGGTAGCGGATATTGAGTGAGAAAGTGTGTTATATTAGGTCAACCCCGTCCCCATTACCCCTTTAAACAGCGGGC